>SCDZ01000381.1:0-66926 GCA_004143845.1 Drosophila lacertosa
TTATTATTATTATTATTATTATTCTTATTATTATTATTATTATTATTATTATTATTATTATTATTATTATTATTATTATTATTTTTATTATTATTATTAATATTAATATTAATATTATAATTATTATTAATATTATTATTATTGTTTATTTGATTTATTGTTTTAAAGAGCTGCAATTTTGACACAAGTTGGTCTTTTTCACAATTTCTGCTTTGTTTATATAGGTCAAGTTAACTGTAAAAATGTAAACGCAGTTCAAAAGCTTCATCAACTATTCTTTTATAACAAAAGCTATTAACTTTAACGATTAAGGCAGAGCTGACAAAAAGAGACAAGAGTATTGTTTAGTTAAGCGGGAATACCGTTGTTATATTCGCGTAAAAGATTTGCCAATGGAAATGGAGAATATCTTTAAGTTAAGGTCAGTTTTATAAAAATGTAGAAATTAAGTTGCTTTAACTTAGGATTATATTTATGGCAACAATTCTATTCGCTTTTAATAGTAAATAAATTACAAACGTGCTTTAGATTTACTTCTAGATAGGGAAGACTTCAACAGCAATAAAGACACATAAAAATAAATATAAATATAATTTAATATAAAAAATATATATATAAAATGTATATATGCAATAGCTTGATTGTTTTTACTTTTGCAAATAAATTTTTATTTTATTTTTAAAATATATAAACCAGATTATTATATAAAAAATATATATATATATATATATATAATTTAAAATATATATAATGGATAACTAAAAAAAAATAAATAAGTAATGTTAAATGTAATAAAAATACATTAATTTAAAAAATTAATTAATAAAGAAACAATCTTAAGTAAATTAAAAAATTAAATAAATTAACAAATAAATAAACAATATTAAATGGCCATAAGAATGAAGTTAAAATAGATAATTTAAAAAAAAAAATAAATCAATAAACATTCTTAAATGGGAATAAGAAAGAGGCTATAATTAAATTGATAAATATAAAAAATTATAAAATAAATTAATAAACAGTATTAAATAGAAATAAGAAAGAGGCTATAATAAAATTATATACATATCGAAAATCAATAAATTAATTAATAAAAAGCAAACAATATTAAATGAAAATAAAAATATCGCATTTTTTGGCAATCTAAAAGTCATTTAACTAAGATTTTAATTCTGCCAAAAACCTTTTTGTTCTACTTTATTTCCCAATCATTTGATTAGAGAACCCTTCAAATGGGAACTCCACATGTGACTAGATAGATATTAAAAAATAAATTACTAAATATATAAACAATATTTAATGAGAATAAGAAAGAGGCTATAATAAAAAAGATAAATAAAAAAAATTAAAAATAACTAAACAATGTCAAATGGGAATAAGAATTAGGATATAATAAAATAGATAAAGATAAAAAATTAATAAATAAATTATTAAACAATATTATTAAAATAAAAAAAATATATAAATAGAATATCAATAAATTAATTAATAAGCAAACAATATTAAATGAATTTTTTAATTCTGCTAAAAGCCTTTTGTTCAACTTCCGCTAGCTTTAAAGAACTTTGTTTCCCAAATATTTGATTAGAGAACCCTTCAAATGGGAACTCCACATGAGATCCGCAGTTTTGATTCAAAAATCACGCCGGGAGGAAATGTGGAACAACTTTTGGTTGCGTAAAAGCAACAAAAGCATTAATTGAATTGAATTGAATTGAATTGAATTGAATTGAGTTTTCATTAGCGCGTTGCGGGAAACTCTTTTTGGCAGAATTCCATTTAATTAAGAGTGGAAAAGCCAAAGTAAAAACTGCATAAGCGGACAATGGAAAGTGCGTCGTTGGTTCAAGTGGAAAACAAAAGCTAAATGCATTTTCCGAACAAACCAAAAAAAAGAAAAGGAGGTTGAACAATATTAACAACAACAACAACAACAACAACAATTTTTTTTTTTCGAGTGGCGGCGTCGGCGTCGACGGCAGCTGCAAGCGAACGGCGCGTGCGCAGGACACAAAAGGACTCGCAGGACACAAAAGGACACCGCGTAAATGTAAATGTAAATGTAACTGTAACAGTTACAACAGCCTCGGGCCGAGATTGATGAGCCGAGCCGAGCTGCCAACTGGCTGTGACAGCCTGTGACGAATTGCGGCCCAGCCTCACATGTCCTTTTTTTAATGCACAAGGATAAGGCTGAGGCCTGTCAGCAGGCTCGTCTTTTTTCCATTCTTTTTTGTCAGCATTCAATCGCCGGCAATTTTACACTAAATCAGGCAATTTCTCACCCAATTCGTCCTTTGTTTCCAGCATCCTCCGCTATTGATAAAAAAAAGGCCCCAGAAAAAATTAAGCTGCTAAATGCCGCTAATAAAGATCGGATGAGGATTTGCCTTAAATTACCACAGTCCAAAGGATTTGCCTTTGCGGTTTTATTTTAATGCGATTTTGGAAAATGCATTTGAAATTTTTCAGATCCCGATTTTAAATACACTCGAGAGTGTTTAATAAACTGATCAAGTGATAAACTGATTTTTGAGCTAGTTGATTTATTAAGATAGAGAGAGAGAGAGAGAGAGAAGAGTGAAAAGTCAGTTTGAATAAGTTTTATTTATGGCAGGTTCTAAAGATTCAATATATTAATGTAAATAGAAGAATATGAAGTTTGAAATATAAGGGCTTGAATTTAAGAAAACTTAAATCAGCTTCTCTCAACCCTTGAGCTTGATCTCTTAGCATTCCCAAACTGAGCTCTCATTTGCCTGATGGCTTTCCTCAGTCTCCACTGAAATAGTTACTCCAAAATAAAGCTTATAAAGCTGTTAATTTAAATACTAAAAATAGCATACTCAATAGTCAGTGGTGCAGTTTAAAGTAGCGCACTTTTACTGTATAATTTTGTTTGCGCTGCCCACTGTACTACTTTTAGTTACTTCTTCGTTAAGCAGGAGCCAGCTGTAAATTATGTTGTTGTCATCACGGTCAAGCTGCCCACGCTCTCTCAACTACTTTTACTCTCTCTCTCACTGTCTCTCTTTCCTGTCGCTCTAAGCATTGAACGTTTTTGGTTTTCGGTGCCCTTATTCTTGAATTAATCTCGCTCTTGTTTCAGCAACTGCATCGCTCAAAAAATACTGTATTAATTAGCAACAGCTGAAAAAAGCTTATTAGCTAAAAAGATGCCTTTACTTAAGTCTTATGTAAACTAAGTTTAACTTTACTCAATTGTGCCTTGTTGGAGTCTGGAATGTGTTTCTTTTTTGTAGCAAGTTTTTAAATAGAAGCAAGTTTCAATATATTTAATAGTTATTTTTATAAGCTAACGAAACCTTATATTTTCCATTTAAATAGTTACTCCACATAAGGTTTAGTATACACTCTCTGCCTTTTATTCGACGGGTTTTCTCAGTGCTCGCTCAAATATATATTTACTTTATATAAGGCTTAGGATATCTTTATCCAGCACTTGAGTTCAGTCTTAAGGTTATCCCATACTTAGATACCCTTTACTCCTTATCGATGGGTTTCTTCAAATGTGGGATGTTAGCACTTTTAAAGTATATTTGAGTATGTATAAATAAAAGGAAGTTTAACTTTATTATTAAGTGACAAATGGGTTTCGATGGATTTCCCTTAATGTAAAATGTTAGCGCTTTAAATGTGTTCTTGCCTTTGTTTAAATAGAAGATTTAATACATGTGATAGTACTTCTTATAAACTAAGGATACACCTGAAATAGTTACGCCCCTTAAGGATTAGACTAACTACCTTTCAACCCTGCATTGACTAGTCTTTAGACACTCCCCTTTATTCATTCCTTGTACTCAATGGGTTCTTGACTTTGTATATAAAAATATGTTAAATGTATGTGATTATTAACTATTCTTACTTCCCTACTAACAAACCCTTAAAATAGTTACTCCCCTGCTAAGGTTCCATTTGATTAATGGGTTTCTTTAGAACCCAATGAAATAGTTACTCCACATAAGGTTTAATCTATCTAGTCTCCACCTTTAAGTCTAGTCTATAAATCCATTTAATGGTTCTTTTCAGAGCCCCCTTGAATAGTTACTCCATATAAGTTTTAATCTACCCTGTCCTTCAACCCTTAAGATCTACTCTTTAAGCTTTCCCCTACTAAGATCCCATTCGCTTAAAGGGTTTCTTCAGAGCCCTCTGAAATAGTTACTCCACATAAGGCTTAGACTGTCTACCTCTTAACCCTGTTTTGACTAGTTTTTAGACATTCTCCTTTGATCATTCTTATTAACTAATTAAGCGTTATGTGCTACATTTAAAATAGTAAGTCTACATAGGGTTTAAACCAACCTGTCCCTCAACCCTTAAGGTCTATTCTTTAAGCTTTAAGCGCTCTGAAATAGTTACTCCACATAAGGCTTAGGCTATCTACCTCTCAACCCTTCATCTACTATTCTTTAAGCATTCTCCTTTAATCATTCTTATTAACTAACAATGCCTAATGTGCTACCTTTAAAATTGTTACTCCACATAGGGTTTAAACTACCTTGACCTTCAACCCTTAAGGTCTATTCTTTAAGCCCTATAAAATAGTTACTCCACATAAGGTTTAATCTATCAAGTCTCTACCTTTAAGTCCAGTCTTTAAGTCTTTCCCTTCCAAATGTTAATGTTTTTTTTTTTTAAATAGTTACTTCACATCAGGTTTAATCGACCTACCCTCAACCCTTAAGACTCATCCTCATCACTGAGCTTCCTTTTGTTTGATGGGCTGTCGATGTTAGCGCCTTGAATGTGTTTAACAGCTGTTTACAGTTGGTTTTCGGATCGCACAGCACGCGTCAGTTGTTTGTCTCAGCTAATTACCTTTTTGGCCCGGGGGCCAGGTAAGATCCTGGCCAGGACCTTTCCCTGCGCCTGCTGTGAATCCTGCTGTCAGCCTTGTGCAATGTGTGCATCAGATGTGCCGAGAAATCGATTGATTTGGGATTTGGCCACATTGCCAGACTGGCAGTGAAGCGCATAGATCAATGAACAGTGATCAGTGATCAGTGATCAGTGATCCATTTTGCACGCGCTGCTGCAACTCGAAAACTGAAATCGAACAACTTCTCCACACACGCATCGCATTTGAGGCAGAAAAGAAACAAAACCTGCGGTAATCAAAATGATGATGTGAAAATATTTGTTCATTGGCCATGTCGTTTTCATTATCGTGGCCTAATGGATCCATCTTCGACGGGTTTCACTCGCACCAAACAACAGGTGAAGACTAGCCAAAAATTTCTTTGCGGCCCTAATTGTCATGGGCCACTGAAGCACAACTTCAACTTTTGATGATAATGACGATGATCATCATTAAGTATGAGAAGAGTGTGTAATTTTTTCAAAATTAATATCCGGTCGTGAACTGCCTTCTGACCTTGTCGTGTCTATGAAACAGAACAGTTATCAACAACTGTGTCAACATGTGCGCGACAATACAAGATATAAGATACAACATAAAAGATACAAGATACTCGTGACTGAAGTTCGCTACTTTTGCGGTTCTCAAGTAGTCGCCTCTTTAGCTCAGTGGTAGAGCACTGGTCTTGTAAACCAGGGGTCGTGAGTTCAATCCTCACAGGAGGCAGAAATTTACACTTTTTTGGCTTATATGAAAAAGATACATAATAAGATCTTTAAGATACTTTTCTCTTGAGCATGTTTAAAGAATCACCTGACAGCTGATAGTTAACATCAATCAATTAAGTCTTCTTTTAGGCACAGCCCACAAAATTTAAGCCAGGCCTTAAACACTCTTCTTCTTACCCAAAGAAAGCCAACAATCAATCATAATTAATTTAAACAAAGTTTAGAGCAGCTTTTTTATTAAATTTGTAAGAGCAAAAATTTACATTTAAAAAATAAAAAAAAGATTCATTAGCAAATATGTTACTTTTAAATAAATATTTTATGCTTATTAGAAATCTTTTTACATTTAAAATGAGCACATTTCTATATATATTTAAACTGATAAGAAATCTTATAAAAGGAATTCTAACTTCATATATAACTTAAAGGAGATATATTACAGACTGATTACAAATCTTAAAGAAGAGATTCATAGTTCATATATAACTTATAAGAGATACTTGCTTTATAACAAATATGTTAATTATGTATAAGTAGACATATTTTATTTTAAATATAAATAATATTTTAATACATATTTAAAGTCAATACAAAAATAAATTATAGAATTCTTTTATCATACACATATAAAATATTCTTGGTACTTGGTTTTTACACATAAAGTTAAACACATTTAAACAAATGTAAATACTCTTATTCTAGACTTTTTCCAAACTCTCTCTATAGGCTTTTAATTTTTATCTAGACTCTTTCTATAACACACAATAAGACATAAATCAATATGTATCTTTACAATCAATTAATTTATCATAAATAAACACAATCTAAAAAGTAATTGTTTGTAATATAATATTCTGATCCCTGGTAAGAATAATATCGGGTTACAAAACATTATTTGTAAAGCTGATATGAACTGATTTATATGCTAAATAAATATTACTTTAAATAGACTTAAATATTATGCAATCAAATATATTTGTTTATTATTAGTGTTTGTTAGATACAAATACAAAAATATATTATTTCTTTTTTACTTATTTATATAAAATAAAATACATCAATATTTGCTCTCTAAACGAATTTATTTAAAAAAAAAAACATAAAAAAGTATTAACATACTTAATTAATTATAAAATTAATTGTATATAAATATTTAATCACATTTTTATATGCTTCTTTTAAGAGTTTATTTTAGAACAATTGAAAATGCTAACAAAAAAAGTGTTACTTTTTATTTAATTATTTATGTATATTTAAGCACCTCAATATTTGCTTTCTATACGAATTTGTTTAAAGACCATTTAGAAAAAAAAAACAAATATACAAAAAATATTAACATACTTAATTATATATATATGTATATGTATTTATATTTAATCACACTTAAATATGAATTTTATTTAAGTTTGTTTTAGAGACCCAATAGAAAATACAAACGGAAAAATGTAATACTTTTTATGATTTGTTTAAAACATATATTTGAGTACATTAATATTTGCTTAGTAAGAAATATATAAACATAAGCATAATACTATTTAGACTTATATAAACTAGTTGGCATATATATTTTGACAGATCGTAATCTCACTTTCTTTTTCATTTCTTTCTTGTTTTAATATAAATATTAATAATTTTAAAATTGTTAATATTTAGTATTAATATTATAAGATATATATAAGATATAATAAATAAATATTTATTATAATAATAACCCAAGTGAACTTTTGTTAAATAGAAATATTTATATAATATTAATATTTTACTCATATAAACTAGTTGGCATATATATTTTGACAGAGTGTTGATTTAATAGAAAGAATTGTTTAGTTTTAATGTTAATATTATTTAGTATTAGTATTATTAGTATTATTAATTTTGGTAATTTTAGTTTATACCATTCAATAAGATATTTTTAATAAAGAAAAATTATATTAATAAGTCAAGTGCATTTAAAATGTTATCTTTAAATATATATAATTTATCTTTGTTACCCACTAAAAGCAAGTTAATTTATCTAGTGCAGACAATTATCTACGCTAGAAAAGTGTGACAATTATAATAAGCTGATCGTATCTCAACTTTCCTGTTGCAGTTTAATTGCAGAGCTGCATTAGTGCCACAATTGATGGTATATGAAATGAGTTTAAATGTTGCCTGGACATGCACTTGGCAACAACTAGGGACTGTTTTCTTCCCCTCTTAAAGTTTTAAATTAAAAATAGCATATTAATTTGTTTAATTTAAGACAAGGGCACTTTAAAGTTTCTTCTTCTTTTTCTTTTTGAAGGGAGCATAAATTAGTTTTGTTGCGTCCTGTTTCAAGTGCCCCGAAATTGACCTTTCCCAGCAACTGAAAAACCACATTCAATGTGTTTTTTTTTTGTTATTCTCTTGAGATTTTCTCCGTGTTTACTTTGGGTTTGTTTTCGGGAAAAACATAAAAAAATGCAGAGCTGTGGAATGACAAGCGACAAGTGATCCTCAAGGAAGTCTTCTTCTTGCCACAAACACACACACACACACACACAAAAGATTGTCTTCACACACACACTCTATTGTTTATATAAAACGAATTTCTTTCTTTTGGTTATTTTTGGCCAGAATCAAAAGACTAAAGAAACGAACTCGCTGCGGGGGAAAACAAATAAACAGTTGTGAGATTTCGTAACTAACAGACTAACGGGAACGGTTTTCTACGCATTTTTAATGGACCCGCAGCATTGTCCATACCTTGACTTGATTTATGGGCGGCAACATTAGCTAATCGAAAATTATGAATATGACTGAATAACTTGAATAAAATAAATAAAAAAAAGCCACTTTAACCAGGTTGAGCAGGGAAAGAGCAGCACTCGAAGCGCGTGCCTCAAAATATCCTGCATCCTTTTGTTGATTTATGTCTTTTTTGTGTCTGTTTTGGGTGCTGCGTGCTGTGCTCGTTTTAATGATTTTTAATGGCCAAATGTAATCAACGCCGGCAATCGCCGCCCCTGCGACCGCTCTACAACCCCCCTACAACCCCCTACGACAAAGGGTTGCGACGTGGTTTTTTGGGTATTCCATTCTGTTTGGGTTGTTGTGATCATTTTAATTGACTTTGCGCACGAGCGAACTCTGATCTGTATCTGTATCTCTATCTCTATCTATCTATTTTCAGCCACTTCACCGAGCGATGTGTGTTAGTCTGTCAATGGGTTTTCCGTTTTCCGAACTTGAGCGATTATCCGTGCACGGAAATGGGCATTTAAGATGCGGCTCATAAAAATCACGAGTCGCTGGCAGCTGTCACAATAAGGAGACGCCTCCTGCCCAAGAACACCAAGAAGAAGAAGAAGAAAGTGGTGAAGGGAGGGAGGGAGGGGGAGTTCAATGCACCGCACATTAAACTACAAATTTTTAACGAGTGCTTTAAATCCACACAGAGTTGAGGCATGCAGGGCCGACTAATCTACATAATCCCAAACTCTCTTAACTCTTCACTCTTCACAAAACCCACCACCAAAAAATTTGGAGAGCGGAGCGTGGAGAGCGAACGAAGAGCGAGTGCATTGCGTGCGATTCAACTCGAGGGTAGGTCGAAATGTTGACATAACTATAAGGATCTAGCTATGGGTGCACAGATTAATTTATTTAAATATTTCGGAAGAAATCTTCAACTGAACGATTTCTTAAATATTTGTATATATTAACGATATACAATATAAACCAATTCATATGAGCCACCACTATAATTACCTTTTACCAAGAAATATATATAAGAAATGGGTAAGAGCAGCAGGGTAAGTTATAAAAACAAACAAAACAAAAATCATCCAGCAACCGGTTACGAAATGTCCATATTAAAGAATACATTTTTTTGGAAAGCACAACTTAGTACAAGCAAACAACCGTCCATATATGTATTGTGATAAATCAATCTGCAAAACCATTTTTGTCATTTGACAAAATGGTTATGTGCATGTTAGTTTACATAGTATAAATAATTTAAATTCTATTTCAATTAATCAAGCTTTTACCTACAAAATACTTTACGTTAAATAAATGCTTTTTACTTAAATTTCATAACATATAAATAATAGTTTATATGCTAATAATTTATATTTTTATATAATGGCTAAAGGTAAGTTTATATATAAATACATTTACAAATTAATTCAAGCTACTAAAAGCTTCGTGTATTTATGAGTTGTTAATATACTCACTCGTTCAATTAACTATTAATAAAGACTTTAATATGCTGCTATATATGTAAGTATGCAAATGCTTTTTAACTAAACAACTGAATGTTTAATTGCTTGTCAATATTGCACGCTCAAAATAATTTATTCCAAGCTGCGCGCGCATGTAATGAATGAATGTTAAGAGCTACCCTCGCTTTTGCTGCTCTTTCTATTGCCTTCCCAGGCGCCGCCGCAGTCTCTGCTGCTTCATCTGACGCTGCCGCAGTCGCTGCTGTTGCTGAGCACATTCAGTGCTCAAGTAGCCGCCGTGCCAGTCACAACGTTGCGCTTGCGTTCGCCTTTCGTTCCGCGCTTCTCGCCTCTCGCTGCACACGCTCTTTCGTTGCGTCGCCCGTTTTTTTTCGAATCTTTCGCGAGTTCTGCGCCTGCGCAACTTCTCCGACGGCGCTGCTGCTGCGACAGGAGCTGCGGCTGAGCAGTCGACGCAAATGTTCCTCGGCGTCGTTTGTTTATTTACATTTCGCGAGCGAGTGTGAATTTCCTGTTGTTTCGGGTCCGGGGGGAACGGAAATGCAGCGAAAAGGAAATCGAGCGGATGACAAACGGAAATTGAATTGAATTGTGCGCGCGAAATGAATTGAATCAAAGCCAGGCAAAGCAAAAACGACAATAATTTGCGGCCAACATTTTAAAACCAACTATTGTAAAATACATATACACAAAAATAATAATAACAATAACAGTAAATTGTGGTGCGCTTTAGCGACGGTCGCGAACAAACAACAAAAGCGGCGCTCGCATTGATTTATAGCCAAAGTGTAAATAATTGCGGCGCGAATAAAAACTAAAACTAAAACTAAAACTGAATGAAATCAATTGAAATGGAATTCCAACATTATTGATGCACATTTCAGACAATTTTCGCAACTAAGCCACGTTTATCTCGCAGTACTTTGTGGTAAGTGCAACAATTAAACGTAGCAAAGGTTAAAGCATGTGATCTGGGTACAGTGCGGCCTGCCTATAAGGTGCGCCCAACAACAGAGTCTCTATATGGCCGCTCCTCCAGCGTTGATTATGCAATGTTCTTCTCGACTTTTAAATTGCACTTCACGTTCGTTTCATTTTGGCCAAATCCACACAAAGCCTGAATTATGTATTACGAAATAGCTGTCTCTAAGTTTTTTCTGTTCTGTTCGTGAACAAAAGACTCGAAAGTAGTTGGTGGCTTTTATCATAACAAAAGAATTGCCTTTCGCAAAAATACAACAACAACAAAAAAAATAATAACGTGAAAAGAAAAATTGTTAAAAGCTTTGGCGACTATTAAAACGCGATTTGAATTGCTGATGCTGCCTATTTTTTATTTTTATAGTAATTAAAAGAGAACTCAACTCGAATCGAGTTCAATCGGAATTCTAATGATATATCTATATATATATACATATATATATAGTATATAGTTTGATCACGCCCTTGGCCCCTGTTTTCTACTGCTGTAATTACATATGATTTTCTGCGGTTGACTCAGCGACAGGTAATTGCAGGTAGCTCAGTGTTTCCACTTACCTGCCTCTCTCTCTCTCTATTTCTATTTCTCGTTAGGGTCATTATTTTGCCGCATTTGAATTCGAATTGAAATTCAAGCAACCCTTTTTCGGGCACAGGATGTCTTCCATATTAACATATTCTTCAGATTCTTTCTTTTGTTTGCTTTGCTTTTGGGTTCCAATCAACGTTTTTTTTTTTTTGTTTTGTTGATATGTAAATCTGGTCTAGACAAAGTTGAGTTTCGAAAGCCACGTTAACGAGTTCAAGTTTTAGTTTTCACTTTCGTTTAACAATTAAAGCCACATTCAGCACAATCTGAGATTTGTGTGCGGATTGATATTTCCGATATTTGACAAATCGCTGAAAGATCAACAATAACAATAACAATTTGCGCTTTCGTTTCGATCGATCGTTTTATACTAACTGATCAGTTTTTATATGTACCACTTTCTAGAGTCTCATAGATTGATTTGCATAACTTTCACGCGACCCCAATGACATTCTAAGCTGGCTCAAATTATGGCTAATTATCAACAGAGCCAAGTGCGCACAGCTCAGGTTTTCTCTCTCTCTCTCTCTCTCTCGCTCTCTCTCTCTCTCTATCAAAAGCCAAAGTCAAAGTCAAAGTTGAAGCTGAAGAAATGCTAATGCAAAAAACAAAAAACAACAAAAATTCGTATTCGTGTCAAGTCTATTAACTAATTTTTGTAATACTCGTCGTTGTCTCTTGTCTCTTGTCTCAATTTCTCAGTTCCTCATTTTCATTTTGGCCATTTCGGAGCGTCTGTTTTTGGTCCATTTGCCTGGCCGTGGGCTCAGCTCAGTCTCTATTAAGGTGATTATTTTTTATCAATGTCGCTTTTGTTGCCATTGTCATTATTACTATTACTGTTGTTGTTGTTGTTGTTGTTGTTGTTGTTTAAACACTTGTGCACATACCAGAGCACAATTGTCAACTGTGTTTAGAGCTGTGCTAATTTGTGTGTGTCAGAAACAAACACACACAATCAAACACACACACACACACATACACACAGTTCTTTTAAGTTTATAAAGCGCACGAGTTGAAATTGAAACTGTGCCAAAGGCATTTAAAAGATAGCCGCAGAAGTGACGAGTACTCAACAAAAAAAAATAATTGTGAGTACCCGTTTTTTTTATCGGAGAGCAGCTGTTCAAAAATTCCAAGCCCGCGAGGGTTGGGGCAAATGTTTATGTTTATAAAAGTACACAAACTTTGCATTGTGTGCCCAATTTGTGTTATTATGACTAGCTAATTATCTTCAAGAAAGGCAAACAGAAAGAAAATGTGTTTTGTCAATAAACACAATAATAAGTTTATAAAAATATAATTGAGTTAAAATCAAGAACAAAGAACTTTACGAATATTGACATAAATTAATCTAATTAAAATTGTATTTAAAAATAAAAAAATAGTGTTCCCAGTTTTTCTGTTCGAGTTTGCCTCCTGTGAGGATTGAACTCACGACCCCTGGTTTACAAGACCAGTGCTCTGCCACTGAGCTAAAGAGGCGCTTGCCAACATGTTGTCTGACTCCCAACAACACATACGCCAACAGAATGCTTCTTAACAGAACGCTGGAAACGTTAAAAGCATGCGCCAACCATTTCTGTTACGCTAACAGCGGCATGTTAAAACAAGCAGTAGCAGCGCTAACTGATTTGCATTAACTGAAGCGTCATAAACAAGCTTTGATTTAAATGTTATTTCGCGGTATATTAGAAAACAAAACAGGTGTCATCTCCATTTAAGTAATTGTACAGAATTATTTGCATTGCCCGTACGACAGCGCAAACAAATTGTGGGCGCACTGAGCTCATCTCGCAGCAATTTGTAGGTGCGCATAAAAAAAAATTAAATAAATAAATATTTGTGTGTGTGTGCAGCAAAGCTGTAGATCACGTCGGACGGTCGGAGGGGCTTGTGGGCAACACCTCCAATCACAAAACGCGTTTCAAATTGGACATTTTATACGTGGGGGGCTGACGTCTCCACAAATATTTCAGCTCACTCGAATGCACAGCAACAACAACAACAACAACAAGATTTGATAAAGCAACTGTATATGCTTTATGTGTGTATTTACAAATGAATTTCGTGCATTTCATTTGCATAAAATGCTCATTACATTTTTTTCGTTGTGTGTGTTTGTGTGCAGAGCAAAGCTCAGTGGCGCGTGGGAAGCCTGGAAGTTTGGCACTGGAAGCGCTGCTTGAAGGAGCTTTTCACTTTGCGGCGCGCTGCTTTATGTAATTGTCAACCGATAGCGATCAGCGACAATTCCAATGCATGTTTATGGGCAGAGAAAAAATAACTGCGTTTAATTGCCAGCGCATAGAGACATCAACTTAATGTGGAGAGCCATCTTCGATTTGAGAACCAATCAGACCGCGCCTCTAATTAGAATTTATGTCCATTAACAGTTGTGTCCCACGAGACCTTTTGACAAGTTCAGGCGACACAAGCGACACAAATTTAACGACTTGTGACCATTTCAATTTTTCAGGTCGTTTTCGGCCAAAGTCAACACCAAAGTCAAAGCCAAGTTAAGAATATGAGCTCAAAGAGACGTCGATAGACCGGAATCGTCAACAACGAGTTTCTTTCACCTTGCAGTTGTTGTCCCAGTTGCCAACGGCCAAAACCAAAAACCGAATGCAATTTCTGTGTGTATTTCAACATAAATTTAACAGTACATTTGCTTGCAACTAGTTCTTGTGTTCTCTCGGACACTTCCACAGGCTATTCAACTGTTACCCAGCTAACATCTGTCCCACCCCTCGCACCTAGTTTTACTCTCTCCCTCCCTCTCTTTCTATCTCTATCTCTATCACTCTATTTTTTTTTTTGTCAAGTTTCTGTTTCACTGTTGACTAACACCGGAAACTCGCAGCCGCTGCACGGCATGTAAGTTAAATGAAAATATTTAAGCGAGGGCTGCTCAAGCAGTTCTTATTACTAATTATGTTAGCTAAAATTTAATATTTAAATATATAAACTTTTTAAAGCAATTTATGCAAAAAAGTGATGAAGTCGAGTTTATTTTTGCTAAATAAATAAAAATAAATAAAAACATTTAAAAGTAATAAATGAAAATGAATAAAAACGTTTTAAAATAATTTCTAAAAAAATTCCTATTTACTAATTTGAAGAGAAGATTTTGAAGAAATTAGTATATAATTAAATTTATCTTTTAAATAGGACAAGGAATTTTAAAAAATATCGTAAAATTAAGCCTCAAATAAGCTTTAAATTCATTCATATTCATATATTCATTTTAATTTTTTAATAATTAAACTAATTCTTAGTCATATTCATTTATTAAATATATTCAAAATTGTTTAAGAGCTATAAACAGACAAAGAATTTTTATAAAACGTTTTTTCTTAAATGTTCAGAAGTTGGGGAATATATTTGATAGAGCTTTTCCTTCGTAAGCACTTAACATACATCATAAAAAGTAACTATTAATCAATCAATCACTCAGTAAGGAATATGTTAAGTAAGAAAAAATAAATTGTTAAAAGTAGTTTACTCAGATCTATTTATAATTTTAAAATATGCTAAATTAGCTGTTATTTGTTAAAGTTTTTTTGAAAATATTTGCCACACTCAAAACTTGCTGAACCGCCCTCGCAGGTATTTTTTTTTTCTTGCCCACCGCAATGTTGTCTCGTTTGGCGGATAATTATCAAACACAGGCATAAATAAGTACAACTCTGTGGCCAGTTCATGTGGTTTCTACTTCGGCTTCGGGTCTGGGATATTAACTTGGTCTTAACTTGGTCTTAACTTGGTCGCGCTTCAGCGATTTGAACGCCCCCCGGTTGAAGTTGGCCTGGGAAAGAAGTCGCACTTGTTCTTATTGAATTTGCGGTCCCTTCGAGCCTGGACACGCAAATTCCTCAATTATGGCCATTTTCACATTTCCACACGTGGAACAGTTGAACGATCTTCATGCTTGAGCAACAAAAAAAAGAAAAAAAATAGTTCTTCTGAGAGTCAACAATATGTGATCTATCCCGAGGCATTAATGCTAAATTAGATTAATGATGGGCCCACATCCGAGCCCAAACAATAGATCTAAAGAACATGGAACGTGTCGTGTAATTTTCCCTACACGCAAACTCCGAACTGAAAACTCTCAAATAAGACTCCAAGCCCGACATGCTGATGAAGTTCTAAGCTTGGGTTTGAGGTTGGAACGATCCCAGCATGGTAATTAGTCTGGGAGACTAATGACGGACTTGTTTTCATCTGGCAGCCAAGGAAGTTCATCCAAAAATAGCACAATGTCAAAGTGATGTTATAAACACAGTGGAAAGGAAAAAAAACAAGTACACTAAAAATAAACACAGGTGCATCCAAAGTGTGCTCACCTTGTACAATGGGACAAGGCGACAACATAATGAAAGATACAAAAAGTTTACAACAAAATAAAGTCAATAATAAATTTGTTGAATGCGAATTAAAAACAATAATGAAGTTATATTTTGTGCTTGGTAATCGCTTCAAGTCCCATGAAAAACTTTAATTAATAGATTCTTCAACTATAAAATAAAAAACACATAAATAAACAACTGAAATATCTGAATGTCAATGGAATTTTCTATACTACAAATAAACTTAAATTACATTCAAATATTTATCTGTTAAATAAATTTAATATCTGTCAAACTCGTAATAAAATATGATTTAATAAATAATAATATTTAATAAAACTAAATAATATTTGTTAAAGAGAAAATTTTTTATAATTATTATTATTATCATTATTTATTATTATTATAATTATCATTTTTTATTTTTATTATTATTATTATCATTATTTGTTATTATTTTTTTAATTATTATAATAAAATATTATTGAAAGCCAAAGAAAATTTTGATTCGCAGCTCAAACCACAATTTATTCTTAAAATTAAAAATATAAAACTGATTGAACTGATCGTCTTATTTTTATCGATAAATCTAGGGTAAACATTTCATTTATTTACAACTTTTCTATCTGAAGTGCCAATAAAGGATTTTATATTTTATGAAGTAAAATTAATAACATTTAATTAACTATTTGTCATATGCAAAATGAGCTTAAAGTATTTCTGACTAAACACTATTGTTGAATATCAATATTTTTTAAATTTATAAAAATTGTAAATTTATGCAAACAAAGAAAGAAATTAAGTATTAATCATTATTATTAAAATCCAAAAAAATTTTTTTAAATCATTTATTTACCACTTTTCTATCTGAACTGCCAATTAATAGTTTTATATTTCATGAAGTAAAATAAATAACATTTTATTGCTTTTTTGTCATATTCGAATTAAACTTAACTAAAATTTTTTATAAATTTATAAATTTAAAAAAAATTGAGCTTTTATTATTATTATTATTTATATTCATGTTTGGTTTACGGTTCAAATTAAAATCATTTCATTATTATAAATTTAACACATAAAACTAATTTTCCACATCGATTCGAACACAAACTTAAGATTCGAACCTAGGATCGGCAATTTTTAATTAATAAATATAAAGTAAAAACTGCATTTATTTATAACTTTTCTCTCTGCGGATTAATGATGAACGATTTTATACTATAAAGTAACAAAAAGAATATTTAAATAACTATCTGTCAAATTTAAATTGAGTTTATAAAATTTTTGTCTCAATTTAATTGTTAAAACCAAATTTTTTTTATAAATTTACAAACTAAATTAAACATTTATTATGAAAAAAATAAAAATAAAAAATAATATTAATAAATTTCTTTAAATATTATTATGCCATTAATTAATAATATATAATAATATAAAATAAACAGATTTTATTTAAATCGATTAAAAGTCAATTTTAAGATACAAAATCAAAGTTTTGCTTTTCAGCACATTTAATATAAAAAATTCTAAGAAATTTATAAATTTATTATGAGAACATGTTTTAAATTAGTCTTTAAATTATTTAGCTTAAGAAACTTTATAGGGTATATATAAACAAAGGCCAACAAATTTCAAATGTGATAAGAAAACCTTTTTAAAAATTCCCTTTTAATCATAATTCTCTTCTTTGTTTTCTTAGTGCTTAGAACTGAAAATCTTTGACTTCTTAACAACTCATTAAAAAAAAAAGGTAGCCAACGGTAAACAGCAACTTCAAAGTGCCATAAAACGTAGACAAGGACAGCAAATCTTGGCCAAGCATTTGTAAGATACAAAAGTATCTATATGACAAACTATGAATGGGTTTCTTTGTTGTGTTTTTTTTTTTAATGTGGCAGTAGAAAAAAATGAAAAAAAAAGCAAAACAAGTGAAAAGCACAAAGGAAAAACAAATGCCGCCGCATTAGGTAATGTGATCTATGCAGCAGCAGCAACATCTGCGGTAACTGTAAACATAGTCTTTGCCAAGCAAATCTGCATATCGAATGCATATCTTTTTCTTCCAAACAAAGACCCAAATGTGTGTGTGTGTGTGTTTTTGTATCTGTGTGTTTACGATTTGTATCTAACCGAAAGTGCGTGTCGAGAGTTGCAACTGAATGTGGTTGCAGCTGTTAACGGTACTTTTCGTTATAGCCGTTTTGCATAAAGTTATTCAGTCAAAGTATTTTAAAGGGTTCTAATTAAACGAACTCTGGCAACGTTGTTGTCAAGAGCGACGAACCGAAAATTACAGATCTAAGTATCCAAGAGATACAAGATACAAAATAAAAGACAATTGTTTTTGCGCAACGAAGCGAAACGCAAATTGAAGTGTCTTGGATTAGGGGTACTCCTGCAAGTTCAACAGGGGGAATATCACACTTAACACACAATTCTAAAAATGAATTTTCTATTTATTGCAGACTTTTAAATAATTCCCAATTGGAACATGGACACCGGAAGTGTGGTTAGCGAACCGATTTCCGCGCATCATCGCGCCTTTGCCAAACAGAAATCGGCCTCGATGGTAAGTTCACAAGCCAAGTTAATACTATTATAATTATACAAGCATAAATAAATAGTGCGCCCTATTGTTTCAATTCGATTACATAAGCCAGCGGCTAATTAGCCGCAAACACGCACATATATGTTTTTTTTTTTTAAATAATTTACTTTACATAATTTCACACTAGAAAGTTGTCGAAAATGAAATTCGCCAGCTAAAAGAAAAAAACAAACAAATCAACTTCACAAGTACATAGCAAAAAAAAACAACATAAATAAATTATGCACAGGCGCCAAAAAAAAAAAAAGAGACTCAATAAAGCACTAACAATTTACAGCTATTAATTGTTAATGCAGTGTAATGCATTTTTGAGCAACACTTTCTCAAAGCCAACAAATCTGACAATAAAAACTAAAAGTTACTTTTTTACTAAGCACTTCAAAAAAAAAGATGAAAAACTTTAAGATGTGAACACGCGAATTTCACAACACGAATTTCCACAAAAAGTGTTGATCTTTTTTTTTTGTCAACATCTTTTGTATGTGTTAACCAAGTTATTAACAAATAGTCATATATATATATATAAATATATATTTGTAAACTAATTCGCTTAGCAACATTCCAAATGTGCCTTATCACGCTGAGTAAACTTTTATTCTACAAAATCTAAACTTAAAATACACTAAATAAAAAAATATTTAATGTATGAGCTTTTAAATTGTATCCAAAAGATACTTCTGTTATTGATTGCCTGCAATTTAACAGAACACTGCAGCAAGCAGTAGAAAGCAGTGCAAAGCAGCACAAAGCAGTTAAACGCAGTTTATGTTAAATTATCTTTTCAACGTATATCAAAAATTTAAATCTTAATTTTAAAAAACGTTTAAATTTTAAGTATCTTTTTAAGTTTTTATTAGTGTAAGAAATAATCTTTAATTTGACAAGCTCTATTTTTTTTTGTTTTGAATAAAAACTTTTATCTCTAAAGATTTATTTACACCCACGGTTTTAACTTAAGTTTGACTGCAGTTCAAACGACAGCAATAAAAACAATTCCCCCATCAGGCCCATAAAACGCAACTTATATTATCTATAGATAACGAGGCTGTTTCCGAAGAAAAAAAAAAACAGCCATATTGTTGACTTTCTATATGTGCCATAAATATGTTTACCTAAACACGAAGAGCTTCGCAAATTGGAAAATAAATAAATGCTTGAGCAGTCATCCAAAGAAAACAGAAAAAAAAGTCTTCTATTGAAAGACTTTCACTCGAAGCGAAAATATTGAAAGCAAGCGTAATTTACGAGTATTTTTAGATAATAATAGTATGCTATTACAAATATGAAGTAATACCCGTAAATAGTTTAGAAATGAACTTGAATGTATATATATACAAATACATATTTATTTAAATTTCAATCTAATGTCAACAATTAGCATGATAATGCACGCTTCCCAACTTATCACTTATCACCCCGTGTGGAAATTCACACCCTTTGGTTGGCGGCAATGTACCTTTATTATATCCTTATGTCAAATACGCTCAATTAATTTCTTCCACAAAATTACGCCAATTATTTAACAGCTCAACGTTAAGAAAATATGTCGTTGAGAAACTTTTCTTTTTTTTTTAAGCAGAAAAAAGAGAAGTTCTCACGATCAAACTGGACAATGTCCGGTCCTGACAACTTTCGATATTATTACATGATAAAGGGTTAACTGAGCACAATTTCCTTAAAGGGTGCTTTGTTACTTCCAGCCCTTCCAGTGTAATATCGGTGGTTGTTCTTTCGAGTGCATCTGCGAGTCGTCGTAACGGTTGTTGCCGGCTTCTTACTGCACTTTTGCAACGCGTTGCTTGGCGCTGAGTTTTGCTGTCGCCGGGCACGTACTCGCACCCGAAAGCTTTTATTGCGTCACTAGCAACAGCAGCCGCAACAGGTTAGCGAGCTTTTTACCACAAAAAACGTACTAGCACATAAAAGTTTGCGAGCGCTTGGCGAAGCTTTCAGTTGACGAAAGAGCGTACGCGTGCCAACAACAGCTGGTTCTGAGCGACAGCTTTTCAACTATCGTGCAATTTGTGTTTGTAATTCGTTCAATTCGCTAGAAATGTTTGTAAACGTTGTTTACGTTGTTTGTTGTTTGTTGTTTGTGCCAAGTGATATGTTTGTAATGCACATGCTGTAATCAAAACAGCTGTGCAAGAATAAATGTGAATGTTACAAATATAACACACGCATAACAAAATACACATACATATATGTATGTATATGTATGTGTGCCTTGCTCCATTAGCAATTCATTAAACGGCATCAGCCTTAAAGCTAATTAAAGCCTTTGTATTATAACGTTTACAAACATTTCGCTAATTTATTAATACAATTCAATACACATGTGCTTATCTACACACACACACACTCGCACTCAACAGAAATAAACACCCGAAGATTTCCGCAATAACAACGCGACCGGCATAACAACAACAAGAACCACCAAAAGCTCAAAGCGTCAGCTTAAGCTCCAGCACACGCACTCACTCAAACACACGCACACACACACAGATAAACTGTTGATTGTAATCGGCAACCATTCCCTTCCCCCCAACTCACCACACACGCGACAGTCAAGCTCCAGCAAGTGAAATGAGAATCGCAGGCGTCAGTCTGTTTTCAGCTTTCGTTCGGCTACCTTCGTTGATCCGCTCGGCGCCCGTTTCAGTCAAAGCGCAAAGCTTCTGCGTAACTGTCGCTCCACGATTGCTCCACAGCCAATCCACCACAATGAGTCTGCCGGAACGTAAGCCATTCACGTCAGATTTCTTTTTTCGGCAAGTGCGTAAAAGTGTTGCAATAATAAATTGTCGTGATGCAATAATGTATTCCCTACCCCAAAACAGCTGTTCGATACGGAGAGCAGCACATACAGTTATCTGCTAGCAGATGCCAGCTCCGGAGAAGCTGTGATCATCGATCCCGTGCTGGAGCAGGCCAAGCGCGACGCGCAGCTCGTTAAAGATTTGGGCTTCAAGCTGAAGTATGCCAGTAAGTGAGGTGTAGTTCGAGGTGAATGTGCCCAGCCATATATTCCCCTCCACCTCTCCCTCTCCCAGTTAACACGCACATGCACGCGGACCACATAACGGGCAGTGGTTGGTTGCGCCAGCTAACGGGCTGTCAGTCGGTCATCGCCGCGGCCAGCGGAGCCAAAGCGGATCGGCATATCGCGGAGGGCGATCGCATCGAGTTCGGTCGTCATTCGATCGATACCCTGGCCACGCCGGGACACACGAACGGTTGCATGAGCTATGTGGTCAAGGAGCAGGGTTGCGTCTTCACCGGCGACACGCTGCTGATTCGCGGCTGCGGACGCACCGATTTCCAGGAGGGCAGCTCGAAGAGTTTGTACGAGAATGTGCACGCCAAGATCTTCAGTTTGCCGGAGAACTTCCGCGTCTATCCGGCCCATGACTACAAGTGAGTTGGCAATTGTTGCAATGCGGATTTGCCAGCCGGATAATGCTTAACGTCTGCTTGCAGAGGTCAGCTCGAGAGCAGCGTGTGGGAGGAGAAACGCTACAACCCGAGGCTGACCAAGAACATCGATGAGTTCGTTCAGATTATGGAAAACCTCAATTTGCCCTATCCCAAGAAAATTGGTAAACAATTCCAATTTAACTGAAAGCAACAGGGAAAACTTACGCGATTTTCTTGCAGATGCTTCGCTGCCTGCGAATCGCGAGTGCGGCGTCTACGATATACCCAAGGAGTAGAGAGGAATCCCAGGGAAACCAGTCTATAACCATGTATTACATACTGTTAGACTATGTAAACGGGATATGGAAATCACCAATGGCTCAAACTACTTCTAGGATAATACTTTGACTGCTACAGCCTTATACATATATATATTTTGTCGCCTTGTGTAATAAATACCTTCTATGTATTAAAATGAAACTGCATCTTAAACAAAATAACTCTGTACAAAGATTATTTTTTTACTATAATTGTTTGAAACAGAAGTCGAAAAAAACACACTTGTTAAACCTCAAATGATGTCAGACCCTATTTAAAATTTATAACTGAAAAAAGTTAGGTATATGTAATTAGCTCATAGTTCCAACTGTTTATTTTTGGCCAGTTCTCCCCCACCTGTTTATAAAGGCTTATCACGAGCGCTCCTTATCAAAAATTAATAATATTAATAACAACTACAATCAGGCTAATGGTCAAAATCAACTTTCTGTTTGTGTGTGTGTATTATTTCACATCTATATTATATTTAATCGATATTAATTATAATTACCACACGCATACCTTTCTGACCAAAAGTTATAAGATAATAAACACATACACTCAAAAAATGTATATAAAACCCCTTTAACTAGCTTTAATTGGTTTAACCTATCCCCAGGGTTCGAACCACGAGGGTTTTTTGGTGTAAAAGCAGCTCCTTAAAAAGCTTCCGTTATTTTAAATTGTGTGCTAAGTTTAGTTTTTTTAATTATTGTGTCAATGGGGATTTAAATAAGTTTAATTGCGTTTTTTTTACAAGTATCCTTCGCAATTTTATTAGACTATTGTAACTTGAACTGAATTCCTAAAAGCAGACATAAGAGAGTTAAATATTTGGGGATTATTTAACAAGCTAAACCCAAGCTAATTTAAAAGGTTAGTTTAAGGACAAACAGTTATTTTCTCTGAGTGTAACTTTAATATCCTATGATTAATAATTAGTTAGACTAATTGAAGAATTTTTGGGCTTAGTTAAAGGACATTCGCTTAGTTTATTTCTCCAAGTGTAGCTTTGACGTTCATACTGTGATTTATCATATCCATTAAGGTAGTTTAGCCTTGAGCTTAATTAACCTTTCACTAATACTTGTGTTTACTTTAGGACATCAACTTAACTAAGTACTTTATCTAAGTTTATCTTTAACATACATCCTTTGATTAATAGTTCCCATTAGGCTTAATTGCTCTTCTTAGCAAAGCTGAAGACCTTAAGACTTTCTGGAAGTGTTGCTTTAACTTATAATCCATAAGCAAATGATAAGTTATACATCAGCTAAATTGAACTCCTTACCAGACTTTTAAGAATTCATATGTTTAGTTTGAGGACGAATACTTTATCAATTGTAGCTTTAACTACTATATTGATATATATATTTGACCTGATCTGACCAAAACCCATTCCTTAGTCATCCCTCCTTTCAGACAATCCTATCAACCCATGAGTTATTTTTACCCTGAAGCTTAATTGACCTTCTTATATGTCTTTCAAAAAAAAGAAGACTTTAGTTTAGGAACGAAAACTTCATGAAGTGTAGCTTTAACTTATAAACTATTATTAATATATATATTTGGCCTTACGTGACTTAAACCCTTCTCCAAGACTTCTCTCCTTTATAAAAAATCCTATTAATCTATGAGTAATACTTAACTTACTCATACTTAAGCTATACCTGACTTAAACGATTCCCTTGGTCTTCTCTCGTTTATACACAATCCTATCAACACCATGAGTAAAAGTCATCCTTGAGCTTAATTGATCTATATATCAACCTTTTAAGAATACATATGTTTAAATTAAGGTCGAATACTTAATGAAGTGTAGCTCTTAACTTATGTACCCTTAATAATATATATATTTGACCTAACCTGACCTAATCTGACTTAAACCCTTTTTTTACTCTTCCACCTTTTAAATAATCATATTAATTCATGAGTAAAAGTCATCCTTGAGGTAAATTGGCCTACCTATCAGGCTTAAGTTTAAGAACGAATACTTAATGAAGTGTAGCTTTAACTTATATACCATTTTTAATAGAGAGCTCACTCAAATTAATCCCTTCCCTCACATTTCCCTTCTTTCAGACAATTCTCAATCCAAAGAGCTGCTCGAGTGCGGCCAAGTACAGTCTGCACTCGTCGTCGGAGACCAGTCGAGAGACGCAGCTGCAGCTGAGCAGCGCCGCCTCGCACTGTTCGACGACGGGCAGGAGACGCAAAGGGGGATCCTTGGGGGGGACGCTCTCCTCGCGCTCCACGCGCAGCGAGTCGAAGGAGCTGCGTTCGGCCCTGCAGGATCGCGAGGCTGTCATCCAGAATCTGCGCATACAACTCTGCCTAGGGAAGCTGCCACGTCCCAGCGGACCTCCCCTCGACGAGTCCGAGAAGCCCGCGGCGGAGCACAAGTTGAACAGACTCAAGGCCGAGGCGGAGAACAAACGCATCAAGATCAAGAACTTGAAGAGCGCCCTAGAGAAACTGGACATAACAGAGTGAGTGACTTTGAAGGAAACCAACTCAAGGACCTTCCCCTAACTGGTTACCCCTTCTTTAACACCCCCTCTAGCAACATCGACATCCGCATTCGCCAGGCCGAACTGGAGTACGCGCTGGGTCGCGAGGAGCTGCAGATGCTCTCGATTGTGGAGGAGGCGCGTGCGCTGCAGTCCCGCCTGGAGAAGTCCAAGCCGGAGGCGCAGACACTCTACAACATCGTCAGCTCGGGCGTGGCTTTGAGTCTTCATGCGGTGCACGCGACCTCGGGTCGCTGGGCGGCTCAGCAGAAGGTGGATCAGCCCGGTTTCTTTGTGGAGTGGGCGCTGGAGGGGGACGGCTTGTATAAGGGCGATCGCATACTGGAGATCAATGGGCGGCTGGTGACGAGCAAGAGCAAAGAGGAGCTGCAGAAGCATGTGGGCAACTCGGGCAAGTGCCAGATGGTTGTGCTGCGCAAGAAGTCCGTGGCCATACCCCAGAAGCAGCTCGACCAGGAGAAGGAGAACAATATGCGACTGCAGCATCGCATCTCCTACCTCGAGGAGCAGGTCAAGGAGCTGCAAACGGTCAAGGAGCAGCAGCAGCAACAACAGAAACCCCAATCCCAGCCACACAAGCCAACATACTCGGCCGCCACAACACAGTCCAACAATGCACACGTGACCAGCATCAGCATATCCTCGCCGCCCTCGCCCTCCACACCGCCGGACAAGCCGCTGATCTTTCAGCGTGGCAACTACATCACCACTCTCGTCGGGGGTAAACCCATTGAGCTCGTCGGGGACGAGCTGCCGCCAACGCATGTCACCAAGACCCTCATCAAGGAGAACACACACATCGATCTGCGCGAACGCTTGCCCCATCCGCATCTCTATGCGATGCCCTCCAAGTCGCTGTCCGCCTCCAAGATCTCCATCAACAGCGACTCCGGCTACCTGCAGCAGCAGCAGAAGCGCGACAAGGAGCGACTGCGCGAAAGGCATCGCGAGCGGGACAGGACTGGACGTGATGCACTGCAGCAGCAGCAGCAACTTCACAGGGAGCATCTGATGAGCACGCATGCGCGCAGTGTGGAGCAACTCAATCAATACAATGGGTGAGTTTGAAGCGGAATTGAAAAGAGTATCCAAAAGGACTAACCATTTACCCCCCAACCCTTTACTCCCTAACCCTTTACCCCCTAACCCTTTACCCCCTTTAGTCTGGAACGCCGTCGCGACATTCCGCGCCAGAACGAGGCGCAAACTCTGCGCGCCCGTCTGCCCAGCGATATGCGCAGTGTGAAATCCCTGGACTTTGACAGCGAGAACGAATCGAAACCGTCGACGGAATCGAGAACAGTTCGTCCCACGCCTCCGAAGAAACCGTTACGTTTGTCGCTGCAGCGCGCCCAGAGCCTGCAGACTGTGGAGCTGAATCCGTGCTCGGAGCACGACCGGAAGCGACCCATGAAGCGGATGCATCACAATAGCAGCGCCAGCGGCGGCTCCTCGCCCAGCGACGAGGGACAGACGCTCAACGAATCCTGCACAGCTTCGCTGGGGCGGCACAAGCTCATCTGAGTGCAGGGAATGTTGGGGGGAATCCCCTTTAGCTTGTACAACAACTCGGAAAAGCGGCTGCTTTGCGGCTTTCCTTTCCGGCGGGCGGACACGTGCAAAAACTAATCTTAATTACGGAACCTTTCTCGTATTGCACTATTTTTAATGCTAGCTCTTATTGTACTTACCAGATATCATAGTTGGGGCTTGGCTGCTCTCCTCTGAAAGATTGTTCGCAATTTCGATTAGCACAATTTATATTTTAACTGTAAATACACACAATTCAACTAAAACTCTCGATGTTTGTTTATTTACGGATTTATTTACTTTTCCAAATAAAGAAAATGAAGTTCTAATCAAATATTCAATTTTTATAAAAGTCACTTTGGATCGTTAAGTAAATGAAAACGTGACGCATTTCCTGGCGGAGGGAATTAGGTAGAATCAAAAACACTCTCGGTCATATTAATAGGTACACATGGAAACCATTGAAAGGTGCTTAAAGCTTATTAATTTATATACTATAAATATATCTACATTTTTTATATATTTATTTGTATTTATTTATGCATTTTTTATATTTGTTTATATGTATTTATATATATATAATACTTGGATTTTTGACCTTAAAAAAAATGTCGAGCTTTATATTATATTACTATAGGTTTATAGGATTAGGTCTAAAGTTTCTGTAAAGATATATCCTCCTCCATATCTTGGCTATATAAAGACCTGTACTGACAAGATATATATCTTTCGACTCCTGTCGGTTTAAAGAACCTCTCTTAATGAAAATATACCTTTCCAAATTTTTTGAGATTATTTTCAGATTTTTATGATGTGATTTTTTAAAAATTATGACAAATTTCAGGATCGTTATTTATTAATGACAATCAATATACCGGATTGATACGAGTCTAAAATCATATATCTCAGCTGAAAATTAATTGCTAAAAACCTAATTTAAGCTAAAAAGACAAGTGTTATTAGAAGAAATTATAATATATTAATATAAGTCTCAAGGAAAGTCTTAAAGTATAACAAAAATGGATTAGAAATGCAGTAAAAATTTAATAAGCTAGGTTTTAAGCCAATTGAGACATATTTGTGAAAAAAAAAGACTAAGCTGTAGAGTATATCCGACTACACAATACTCTGTTAATATCATAGTAAGAGCTTAATAACGACTTTTTGGTTAGTATTTTAATTTTAGGTCAGACTTTCACAATGCCAGTTAGAAAAATATATTGATCTTTAGGAAGATTATTCATAATCTAAATGTTGCCAGTAAGTATTTACAATATTTACGTTATTTGCCATGCTCCTAAAGATAACAGCGTATTTATGTTCACAGTTAATCTGACGTATGTGTGCCTGATATATGTACATATGATAATATACTAGATCTATTTTTCAAATATAAGGCAAACATTGCACAAAACCAATATTCCCTTTTAAAGCTCATAAACAGATTATACCAAAAAATCGTTATGAGGTAACAGAATAAGTATGTATGTATATAATACATATGAAGGTCATCAGGTTTACCTGCATATGATTAACAAATACCAACAATAACATTTTTAATTCAGTAAACAAAACAATTAAATACGATCGATTTAGTATATGTGCTTTTTAAACAGAGTATGTGAATATAAAAAACAATAACCTAATTAACGTACCCAAAGTACACACATACAACAAGCATACATGCATACAGTTATTTAAAATAATCTTCCCCCCGCAAAAGGAATGTCATAACGGTGACCTGACGGCACGATCACATAGATTCATTCATAACGTAGTTAAATACAATGGGTATTTAAGCAAAGCTCACGTTGCGTTGTTTAGCAGGGGTTATATAATAATTAAACGCTTTAAAAATTATTTAATTTCGCATAAACAATACTCTAACTTGCAATGACTGAGCACATTCAAGCAACTGATAAACTGGAGAGAATGCACGAGATAAGCCTGCAGAATCAAACGAAACGGCCAAAGCGTAAGAGAGAGGAAGAGAGAGAGAGAGAGAGCACGCAGCAAAAATATGTGCAAGAACCGTAGATTGAGAGCGAGCACGTTCAAGAGCGCCAAATAAAGATAACTCACGATCGTTGTTCGTGTCTTGCCGCCCACGACGCAGCATCGGCGACTGCGTCGACGTCAGCGTCGACTGCGACGTCTCAATATCGAAGTGAAGCTCAGGTACTCAGTTGATTTGCGCTGGCAACGCTAAAACCGAATTCAGTTGCGTCGCAGGTCTCCAAACCAACGCTACGGTGCATTCCAATTGAAGCGGTTTAATTTCGCGTTACTGTGATTCAGTTAATTAATAAGTACGAATAAAACAACAGAAAGGCAGCTAACTAGGTAAGAAAAAATAAACAGCTGTTGCAACACAATTTTAAATATGCACTTATTAAATGAAACGGGAAGAATAATGCGCAAAAGAATTTGTGACCAAACAGAAATTGCTGAGAATTCGACATTTAATTGTTCAACGAAACAAAAATTAAACCCGTTTGCGTTTACCTGCATGCGCAGTTTAAACAATATATAAATCTTAATTTCGTTGTGCGTTCAACGGCCCGCCCTTGTGTGGGTTATTGTAACCAGTTATAAATACTTATATACATACATACATACATATATGATTCTTAAAAAGCAACACAAGGAATGAGAAAAAAGCTGCAATCGCACAGTTGCCTTGCCCTCGCTTTGCATTAACGGTTTACCTTGCAGCCGAATTCGAAAAAAGTATTTTACAAGTGTTAACAAT
This sequence comes from Drosophila lacertosa, assembly GCA_004143845.1. Lineage (NCBI taxonomy): Eukaryota > Metazoa > Arthropoda > Insecta > Diptera > Drosophilidae > Drosophila > Drosophila lacertosa. The sequence continues at coordinate 28,903 of SCDZ01000381.1, forward strand.
TTGATATGTTCGAATAAAACAAATGCTCTTTCGATTTTTATCTCGAAACCGGGTTTTATCTAATAACAGTATTGCATTGATGTTATAAAATACGAATCTTTTTACTACCTATAGTAAAACTATCAAAAGTCTATTGTGTGCTAATTGGATATTGACAATAAAACATATCTATTGTATTGTTTATATAACTGCAAGTCTTTAAGTGCTGGGAACATAGATTATTTATGCTAATTGGCATCTGAAATTCAGGGTCATATTAAACATAGTGTATTTTAGGTTTGCATTGATATTTAGCAAGTTATTCGTATACTAATAAAAAAAGTATTTAAAATTATTTTTTTTTTGTGTGGCTAAACAGTAATTTAATTTAATATTAAATATTGTTCTAAATAAAAATTGTTCTAAGTATTTTATTGAAGAACAATTTAAAAAGCGTTTAGATTAAATAAAGTAGCTTATTTATACTTTAATTCTTCGAAAAAGATAATTGCTTTCGTGATTTTTAAAATATAACAATTCAAAATCATTTTAATTCTTTGAAAAAAACTAAATATTTTATAATCAAGTAATATGGAATTTAAATAAAATATAAAGGCTAAATTTAATTACAAAACTTTCCAAAAATTACTTTTTGTATTTTTTAGTTCAAGTTTAAGAACTTAACTGATTCCAAAAGCTTTTCCAATATTTAAATACTAAAAACTTTGCGGGTAAACAAGAATTTTTATTATTGTTTTTCACATCTTTCAAACTTTAAATGGGTTAAAGTACTTCAGACTGATTGGGAACAGAAAATCTAACTTGCAAATCATCGCGAGCCAAATGATTAGCGGTACAGTAGGCCCTGACTAATGACAGCCCTAAACAATATAAAAACAATGACAGTTTAGCATATATGAGAATGTGCTCATTATATATCCATCAATCAACGTTGACACATTCGTCGGATCCGCCCACACTTATAATGCATATTTGATAGCCAGCAATTGCTTTGAATCGGGTTGATTTGTATTCCGAAATTAAGTGCTGAGAACTTAACGCATTTAGTATTCCCGAGCAACTTGGCTCGGCGACAACACAACACACAAAAATCCGAAACTTATCTTATCCATGGGAATATCGATTTCCCATTCCAGCAGCGAGATTGAAGTAGGGGTAAATAAAATAACTTCTGAACGTGATCATCGTCAAATTTGAAGTGTCAAGTGATGTGAAGACTTATGCCTGAGAATGTCGCGATAAGCAAGAGATAAAACAGGAAGGAATAGCTATTTATGGGGTGTCGACAATTGAATACCCTTTAATAGTTGTGCATTAATTTGATATACCTAAAAGTCTATTCACATTTCCTTAAGACAATCATATAAACTAGTCGGCATATATATTTTGACATGGTAATATTTTAATTACTTTTTCATTATTATTGTTTATTATTATTTATTCTTTTTATAATTGTATGTGAAAATGAATTTAAACATGAAAGGAAAATCAGTTTTAATTATTAAAATTTATTTAGTAATTTCTTAACTAAAAAAAATTTATTTAGTAATTTCTTAAATATGTAAATTCAATTTAAGCAAAACTAAAAATATGAAAATTCAATTCAAGTAAAACTAAAAATATATAAATTCAATAGATGGCATAAGTATTTTGACAAAATTTTGGTTAATAAATAAAAATATATTATTATTTTATTTTTATAAATTCAATTTAAAATTCAAATGATAAGACTTGGATTATTTGTTTTTGATATAGCTTAAAGTTAACTTCTATCAATATATAAAAGTTGCAAACTTCTTGTCAAAGTTAAAATAATTTCCGTAGGACCGATTTAAAAGTGTCAAAATTTCTTTGCTTTTAAATGCTTTGAGCCATAAATTAAACTCATTCAGACATTTTCGGACCGAAATGCGCACTCATAAATTCATTAAAAAGTGCGTAAAAAAAGAGATTGTTGATTGGCCTTCACGTAAACTGCAACAACAACAACAGTAACAACAACAACAATAACGGCAACTTGTTGGCCATCCACACTTAACCCTGTGAAAAGGCTGTTTCAATTTGCTTGTACATAGAATACGTACATCACTTAGAGTGAGCTTATATATAGATATCATATACGATATGTATATTTATATGTATATTCATATGTATATATATAATGTTTAAGCAATGTGCATGACCCAAAAATCGTTTCGTGAATTGAGGTTAGGCGCTTCAATTCCGCACACTCAGCAACTAAGTAAATAAATAAAAACATTCAACGAGTGCACAAAACAGCTGATGAACCTTTAACAGAGATGAGCGAATTTTCAATATGAGATAATACTGAAAAAAATATTAAAAAATATAATGCCATATAAGAACCTAAAAGAAACATGATAGTAACTTTTGTATGTAACTTAGATATTTCTTACATGATCATAAAAAATAGTTAAATTGAGCAATTCAGACTAAGGAGGTTTAAAGATCTTAACTTTCTGTCTAGCTTATTTTCTATGGCTAAAGATATATAAATTATTGATACTTCATAACTTTTGATTGTTGGTTTTTATTGTATTATTTTCTATTAAAAATATAAGTAATATTTATATGATTATACCACATTATTTAGCATAATATTAGAAATATAAAAAGTCAAATCATAAACCTCTCAGTTTTTATACAGGACAATCAAAAATATTAGAACAAAGCAGAAATAAACCAAAGCTTTTTTAAATTCTTTATTTTTAACACTTTCTATAAGGGCAAGATTTACATTGTGATATAATACTGTTGATATTAATGTTATTAATAATATCATTATATTAAATTTATATTTTGTGTCCATAAACAAACGAAAACAGCAAAAAATAATAGAAATTTATGCAGAATTATTTAAATTTCTGCAATTAACTTTCCAGGGTTTCCATAAAGAGATTTAGTGCTAACATTGGAAGACTGGAAGGATCTCATAAATAGTTTTGGAAGTGATGCAATGCGATATTACTATACCATTAAACTCAATTGTATATATATAATCCTTTTAGGGATTTGTAAACTCAAAAAATTTTTAAATTAGAATTCTTCCAATCAAAATACAGCTTTACTTTAGTTAAGTTTTCTATTATTAAGCCTTTCAGAACGATCTCTTGTTAACACATTATTAATTATATAATTAACATAGAGTTCTACTTGGTGAATACATTATAAATATTGTAATTTGTATAAAGTTCTTCTTGGATTGCTATTTCTATTATTAATTTATGTAGTTAGATTTCTTTCACATTTATTGATTTATATACTTAGTTTTAGTTAGTAAAGTTGCTTAGTATTTCTATGTATATATCTATTATACTTCATAGGACATTTATTTTTATAAGCTAGATATTTTTTTGTGCTTCTTTTTTGAAACAAAAATATTCATTTTTAAAAAAGTTTTTTTGTTTTAAGTTATTTGATTTTTTTACACTCTGTCTGGAGGGCAATAAGTAAATTTTTTAAGGATGGAATATTAATAGGGAAATGTTTTTATATAGGAAGAATATTTTTATGAGCAGACAATAACTAAATTTTATAAAGAAGGAATATTAACAGAGAAATGTTCAATTTATAGAAAGAATTTTCTTAAAAGAAGAGTAATTTTTTTTTAAAGAAGGAATATTAACAGAGAAATGTTTAATTTATATTTAAATACGAAGCATTTTTTTATAAGAAGACATTAGGCACATTTTTTAAGGAAGGAATATTTAGAGAGGAATTTCACATTTATGAAAAGATTTTTTTTTATGAAGTGATCATGATTTAATACGTAGATTATCTCTGATTCTGATTCCATTGCGAAAAGTTGAATTATTTGATGGGCTCGTGTTTGTCCGTAATGAAATCGCGCTCGTCTCTTAATTGGATAAAAGCCGCCGATTGAAGGTGAGCCAAGTGGGCGGGGGGGGGGGGCGTGGCAAGTGTGGGGCTAGAAAGCAGCTGACGTAACTGAGGGGCACATCGAATTAAATATGAATGCTTTAGACTCAATGATTTGCGTGTTCCGGCATTCAAAGGCTATTCAAACTGATTCACATTTCTGCTAATGCCAAATTTGTCACTTGTTGCCTTCCAGTTGAACATGTTGCGTCCTCTGATCATCACCTTGGCCCTCTGTGCCACACTCAGCGCAGCTGCACAAACGGTAAGAATTCAATTATCAATCAATCAATCAGTTAATTAATTAAGTTAATATTAAAACCAAACTCACGTAGCGCACCTCGCCCATGGAAGCCATCGCGTATGTGACTGGACCCGTCCAGCCGGACAACACCCAGGTCAAAGGTAACGTGACCTTCATCCAGAACGATTGCGGCCAGAGCGTTCACGTCCGCATCCAGCTGGAGGGCGTCAAGGAGGGCAAGCACGGTTTCCACATACACGAGAAGGGCGACCTGAGCAACGGTTGTGCCAGCCTCGGAGGTCACTACAATCCCGACAAGGTCGACCATGGGGCACCGCATCACGAGGTGCGTCACGTGGGCGATCTGGGCAACATTGAGGTGAACGCCTCGCGATCCATCGACATCACCTACACGGACACCGTGATCAGTCTGAGCGGCAAGCGGACGATCATCGGACGCGGCGTCGTCCTGCACGAGCTGGAGGATGATCTTGGGCTGGGCAATCACACGGACTCCAAGAAGACAGGCAATGCGGGCGGACGCATCGGTGAGTCCCTGGAAATCCTAAACCTATTTAAAATACTTATCAATACTTTTCTTTCTCTTTCAGCTTGCGGCGTTATTGGCATTAAGTAAATATTAGAGCTAATGTAATTTGTTGCTGTCCTTTACTTTAGAAATAACTTCTCTCATTTTGTGTCAGCTAATAAACTACTGTTCTGTACTTTCTGTAACTGCTAACTGTAACTTTTACTATATATCCATTCATGCTCACCAACCCCCAAGAAAAAAGAAAGAAAAAACAACATTTGTAATTCATTCATAACTTTTGTATGAACGTCTTTGTTAGTTGAACAACGTACAATTTCCTGTTTCTTTTCCCTAATTGTAGCTGTATATGTATCTATATCTGTATCTGTTTACACTCGAAGAAAAACTGTGTTCCAAATGGAAGTCAAGTCCTTTTAATTAGATTGTTGAATATTCATATCATATATAGATTCAAATTCGACTTTTTCTCCGAGTGTAGTTTGTTCTAGTTCCCCTCTTCTTTTCCAGCCAATCATTAATATTGTTATTGTAGGTCTAAAGCCAAGTTTTGGCTTTAAGGGTAGGTAGGACAAAAAATACACCTGAATTCTGTACTAACGCCAAAGCAATGCTAATTCATTTAATTGTGTTTGTTTAACCCGCCATCCAAGTTCATTCACCGGGTAACTCATTCAACCGCATTCAATCGCATTCATTCCACACAAATGTGCCTCCAACTACTCCACTTTCTGCTGGGACTGCTTTTGTTTTTGCAGCACGCATCAGCCGACAACATTCCCACAGCAACAACAACAACAACAACAACAACATCAGCATCAACAACATCAGCAAGTTCAACATCAACAAGTCCTTCACAAAACCCGTCGCAATCAACCCACATTTTATGTGCCGCACGATCAGCCTCACGATCATGTTATATATCCACTACTGCGTCATCCCAATCCATACGCCTATCCGTATTATTTCTAAGTGTTCTGTTCTTATCGCCCTTAAACTCGCATCCGCCTAACCCGGTGACTCTATTTGTAGATCGGACGTGGACGATTGGCCTTGCCGCGACGGCGGTGCCGGAACAATCCGTCAATCCCTGCTGGCGATTCTAGTTGCTCTGCTGCTTGCATGCGGACTTTAATTATTAATACACATAAATACCACATCACCATTTAATATCGTAATTGTTCTGTTCAAAAAAAAAATATAATACTCTTCCCCATTGCATTGGAAATCGACCTACTAAACTGCTTGTAAATTGCCCCAAAATGTTCATCCGAAAATAAAATCGAATTTGTTAAATAGTATATAACACATATACTTAGCTTGCCATTCCTCGCGGAAAGTGTCCTGCAAACAGTCGCCGAGATTTCCGCGACCAGATAAGAGCCCACCCATTTGGACAAACAGTCGAAACACGCAACATTAAAATCAACCCAAACACAAATCCCATTCACGGAGTTCTCGCATAGTTCCAAGGTGCCAACTTGAGTTCTCCAGCGACTTCTTTAATTATTCGCACAGTCCTGGCATTCATTATTAACTATAGCATTTATAACTTTCGCTCTTAGTCCTATGAATGCACGCAATTTATTTGGTATTATGACGTCGTCCAACGCGGGTTGATTACTCAGTAATAAAACTCATACTTTTAGAGCTATGACGAATACGAAAGAAGTTTGTCAAGACTTTGACGGGAGATTCAGCGAAGTAAATGTTGTAGAAATGTGAGATAGAGATTTCTGTATTATTGAGCGGGAATTGACCTAACAATATGAGTTGAGATAAGATGTTTTGTAGATAATTTATAGATAGTTAAAATAGATTAACTTGATTATGTCAGCAATGTTTTTTGTGATTCAGAAAAGAATAACAATTAACTAATCAAAAGAAGGGAAGGGATGCATAAAAAGGGATCATACTTAAAGATGGGATCTTACCCAAAAACAGTCTAGACCCAAACCCTGCTATTAGGTAGATTGACTTAACTATTTCAGAAATGTTTTATCTGATCCAGAAATGCATTGCAAAGAAAAATCAATTAACTAAACTCAAAATTTATTGGCACTATTAAATATCTTACACTAAAGGCAAGCAATTAAAAGGATCCTACCTAAAGAAGGGATCCTCCTTGACTATGTGAGCAGTATTTTATGTGATCCACAAATGTATTGCAAAAGAATAACAATTAAGTAAAAAGGTTTATAGGTTCTATTAAATAACTTACACTTAAGGGAGAGAAAAAAAATAAGAGCATACCTAAAGAAGAGATCATACTTATAAAGGGGATCATATCCAAAGAAGGGATCCTATCCAAAACAGTTTAGACCCAAACCCCAAAGTATTGTAATAGAAAAACAATTAACTAATAAAATACCATTAAATATCTTACACTAAATGGAAGGGATTATACTTAAAGAAGGGATCATACTTAAAGAAGGGATCATTTCTAAAAGCAGTCTAGACCCAAACACTGGAAGATCTTTCTTTAGTTAACTAAATAACTGAACTCTTAGACAACTTCTCTTCATCTTCAACTAAATATATTTATAAAAATAAGTTAGTTTGAAGTCATTATACAAACCACCCTCGCTTTTAGTCTTGGGTGTCAAGTAGTTGAACTTTAAAGGTAAATACATAACTTGTGTGTATATTATACAGTAATACACTATTGTGCTCGCACCTTCTGCACATTTGACTTGTTGTAGTTGGTCTAATGAGTGCAATGACTTGTTACCCACTTTTCTAGACGCCTACACGGGGCGGAAGTTCTAGACGACCCAGAAAGCCGTAGGCTAACGTCTGGGAACTTTGCGCTAGGCGCTGGTCAAAGTTGTTGTTGTCGGAGCCAACCTCAGACTCAGACTCAGACTCAACGAAATGGGTTACCGAGCATAAAGACCGGGCTGGCTACGCCCGATTTCATCGACCAGGCCCTAATCGCAATGGCCTGAATAGGGCAACGGGCAACGGGCAACATTTTCCTCGAAAATACTTTCACTCACTTTTGCTTTAGCTTTTGGCCTATTGTACTGGACTTGGGTCTGGGTCTGGATGTATTTTCCGGCTGGTTGTCAGCCTCGCACGTTGGCCACAACACAACGGCGACTTGGTTGCCAACATTGTCAGCTTGGCCAGCACCGAAACCGGCCAACGGTCAGTTCCAATCGAATCGTCATTTCGACCAGACGAACGCGCTCTCAAAACCAAACAAAGTACGAATCCCCAACCAAATTGGTTCTAATTCTGGAATAACCATTGACTCTATTGAGAAATTAAGAGTTTATTTGTGTCGCACTCGGTCAACCTTTAAATTATTAAATGCGAATCAAAATGCGTTCCTGTGGCCCCAGTTTGATTAAATACGTTCTATTCGCCTTCAATGTGCTCTTTGCGGTAAGTATGGAATTAAAGTAGAGGGAAATATATTTTAAATAGCAACATTAGTATGGGGAATATATAGATTATAGTATATAGATATGATGTATAGCTTAAGGGTAGTTCAGTTTGTTTTTAGAAACAGCATCAATTAAAAGCAGGACTGAGTGCTAAGATAAGGAAGGATAAGACATGACACTAAGTAAAAGTTATTTTTGATAAGCTGATTTCTAAATCTATGAATACATTTAAAAATATCTGTTATAAAAATATATTGTGGGATTAATACCTTAATAGCTGGGATGAGCTTAAGCAGTCAGCTTGACCTAAGAGGATGAGGTCAACGAACTATTGGGATGTCTCTAGGCGAAGATGCCAGTTTTCGCTTTGGTTGTCTATCTTACCTAATAGGAGCATCTATAATAGTCTCTTTAAGCTGAATTATAATAAACTTATCCAGCTCTTAAGAGAAGGCATTAGGTCTTATCTCCAATTTTCTATAAAATTCGAAGCAGCTGCAAATCTAATAGAGAAACCTTAATATCAAGGATCTGTTCTTTTATCTAAGGGATATCAAATGAATGTCACTTTAATGGAGAAAAACTAAAGTTAAATTTCTAATATTTGTTTCTACAACTGTTAAGTTGCTCCTAATGTCAACAAGATGGAGATCAATCGAAAAGCTTCATCCTCCTTATTTAATCCTTAAGTAGTCTCTTCAATCTAGACCACACTAAGGAAGACTAAGGATAACAATGTTATTTTCCTACTTGGTCTAAACTCCTAAGGCATTCACTTAAATAAGTACAATTAAAGATTTATAAACTGGAAGTAAATACAATTCCTATGCTTGAGCTTTACATCTATAAATATATAAATATGACTTAAATAGGCTAAAATTCAGATTAACCCATGCAATTCTTTCCATAAACCTTAAATTTAATGTACATCAGTAACCCAAACCTATTCAATCATTTATACAAACTAACTAACATGAATGATGAACGACAAACAATGACAATACTCATATTTAATTATTTACCTAACTCAACTTTAATCCAATCTAATTGCGTGCAATTGCGTTTTATTAGACTTTAAAGGGATTAGTAAATAACAGCAGTAATGGATAATTGCTAATGCATAAAGGATGACAAATTGTGTGTTAGATAATTGGCAAATTTAGTTTAAGCATTCAGCTGAGTTTTCAATGCCAAAGCCAAAAGGCTGAAGCATTGACCAACGGCAATGACGGCATGGAAATGCCATTGACTTGGCCTATGTCCGTTTGAGTTGGGGGTTAAGGGGTTGGGGGTTGAGGGTTAGGGGTAGGAGCTAATGCCTTATCAGGCAATTAGAGTTGGCAATGCAAACACAAAAACAAACACGAAAAGGGAAAGGAAAAGGGAAAGGGAAAGGGAAAGGGAAAGGGAAAGGAAAAGGGAGAGGGAAAAGAAAACAAAGTGCGTAGGTTTGATTGGGTGGGTCATTAAATAAATTGTGTATGGTCGAGTAAATGTGCGCTTTTCGAGGGACAAGAAAAATCGATGGACTTCATGCGGTTTAATTATGCTCTGTAGCTTTCTGGTCTCGGCATTTTGGTGGCCGGTGCCGTCGTCCTCGCCGATGTCAGCGAGTTCAACCACTTTGTGGAGGGACGTGTCCTGGCGCCGCCGATCGTCCTGATCGTGACCGGACTGATCATATTCCTGATTGCATCGCTGGGCTGCTTTGGCGCCATCAAGGAGTCACCAACTCTGCTCCTAACGGTAAGATCTTTTCCCAAATTGAAACCCTTGATCTTACCCCAGTTAATCCCACAGTATGCCGTCTTGTTGGCCATCATTTTCATTGTTGAGCTGGCCGTGGGCATTGCGGCGAGCGTATTCAAGAAGGATCTGGAGAGCATGCTGAAGAACTCGCTGCAGGAGTCAATCAAGCGCTCCAACAACGAGGACACCATGGCCTGGGACAACGTCCAGCGCAAGCTGATGTGCTGCGGCGTCGACACGCCCGCCGATTGGCGCGGACTCAGCCCCAACAAGACGCTGCCCGGCAGCTGCTGCCAGCCGCAATTCATCGACACGACCGTCGGTCATTGCACGGAGTCGCCGGCCCTCGGCAAGGACAAGTACTTCCAGGAGGGCTGTGTTGGGAAGCTGAAGGAGCGCATCGACAAGAACGCCGTCATTCTGATTGGCGTCGGCATCGGCATCGCCTTCATACAGATCCTGGGCATCGTCCTGGCCTGCTACCTGGCCACGATCATACGCCATTCGCGCCAGGCCAACTAAGCGAACCCTCAAAGGATCTTGTCTGTCCTTTACAATATATTTACATGAGTCTATTTTAATCACTAGCTAATTTGCAATCTGTTGTCATCAGCAGAACTTCTCAAACCACTCATCGATGTTAAACGGGTTTAGCTCAAGACAATTCCAAGCAGATGGTTAAAGTGTCTATCAACTTTAATCATTGAAACCCCTTTTCCTTGCTCAATTAGTCCATTTGACAGCTCGAAGATTATTTTATATTGATAACTTCTAGAGCGACCCTCTTAATTTAAAAACGCAACAAATCATAAAAAGTTGGCTAACCTTTAAGGTTAACTAACTTTGTTTAAATATAACCTTTAAGCAATTTTCCTTAACATTTGTCCTTTAACCTCCTTTAAACTCTTCTCCTCACCCCTTTTACAATTATCCTTTGCTTACAAGTTTTTATCGAAATAAAGTTTAAAGTAATCCAAACGGGTTTCGTGTCTACAAATTTATTGTACTCAGCTAGGTTTAAGTTGCGTTCGGCCTGCACAACGTCCTTAAGCCAAAAGGGGTCTCTGGGACGTGGTCAAGTACTCACTACAGCTACGAAGGATGCATCCTGACGTTGTGCCTCAGCTGGGTGCGTTTTGCGGCTTAACGAGTGCCAACTACTTCTCTACTTGTTGAGGAACCGAATAGGCTTGGGGGCAAATGCATAAACTTGGTCCTTGTTCCGTTTGCAGGAGCTCCACTCAATCCCTGTGCAGCAAGGACTCGGACAGCCGTTCAATGGCCGACGCAGGCGTCTTCTTCGCATCCTTCTCCACAACCGAAGCTGCCTCCGCCTCCGCCTCGGCCTCGGCCTCTGCCTCCAGGAGCTTGGCCTGCTCGTGTTCGCGCTGCTTTTGGAAGTGCCGGAACTCCGTGGGCGTCAACATGCCACGGAGCACAGTGTCGTAGCTGACGCTGACTCCCTTGGCGCACATCTTCTGGTGGAGCTTCCAGCACTCGCGCTCCTTGATGCTGCACACGTACAAAGGATAATTGTACTCCTGCTGCACGTTGCAGTTGCCCGCATTGTTCTCCTTCTTGGCCTCCTCCGATGGCAACAAGGAGAGATCCTCCTCCTCCTGCTGCTCCTGCTTCCTTTTCTGCTGTTGGGTATCCATTGAAGAAGCTGGCTTGTTTCCAGGTTCACTTAGGAAAATCGAAACCGGAGGCGCCGTCGGCGGTCGATTCGCCCGAATCCGTGCGGCCAGCGGCGCAATCGATCCCCGTCGGATCATGTGCGAGTACTCCTTGGAGGCCAGCTGGAAGGTCGGCGGATAGCTGTCTTGAAACGAGACTGCAAAACGAGTTAATACGAGAGACTAATTTCGGCTTAAACTATCGCTAACTAATTGTGAATAGAGACAAAAGAGATGAGGATAAGATTGTGGCATGTCTTGAAGTTGACCCTAAGTTAAGAAACCACTTTGCTTATTTAAGATTTGTTCCCTAAGGTGTGAGACTAATTGAGCTTAAGCTATTGTTTACATTTTGTGAATAGAGATTTATAAATAGAGATTGAGAGAAAGAGATGAGATTTTGACTTATTTTGAAGTTCACCCCAAGGAAAGTAACCTTTAAGAGTAGGTCCCTAAAGTGAGAGACTAATTTGAGCTATTGCTAATAATTAATAAATAGAGTAAAAGTGAGATGAGTTCAAGATTGTGACTTATTTTGAAGTTGACCTAGCTAAGGAGCTATTTAATAGCTGGTTCTAAAGGGTTTCCTTTTATGCAGGATAACTTTGAAGGAATTCAAAGAAATTGGTTTTTTTTTAATATCAATCAATTCTTAATCAACTTGTTATTACACAGGTAAATAAACTTTCATTCATGCTAGTTTTTACATTTGTTGCCCTTTATACATGTAATTAATTTTACGAAACAAAAAGACATTTTTCACCTTATATAGTTAGTAGATATGTTTTTGAACAGATCAAAAAGCTGAGGAGATAGTCTCTAAGCTAAAAGGTCTTTAAGCCACTTTGAAGTACTAATCATATTGAAATTCCTTATAGTAGTAAATAATAAGTAAAGATTATCATATATCTAATATAGGTCGATTTCGATCGGTTTTTTTGAAGCATAATAAAAATAATGTTTTAAATTTAACACTTCTTTAGCTATCCTAACCCTATTTGGAATTTTATAAATGTACTGGTCTCCTATAAATCTCTTCAACATCAGCACCTTTTATAATATATTTCTTATAGGAACAATCAAACATTTGTGAATGTATTTTTTTCTAAACTAACCTGCCGAAGTCTTTTTTAATAAAGAGTTTAGTTTTAACCAAAATGGAAATTTGATTATTTTTATAATAATATCCTTAATAGCAAAGTAAACAACATAAAGGTAATATCTGTTTATTTGTCTGCATCGGTATTAAATATTCAACTAGCTTAAAAAACTGTTCAATCTACTTTTTATTTATTATTAACTGAAAAAAAATATATTTAAAATAAAATAGGATGGTTAAGGGGGTAAGGGATTAAGGGGTTAAGGGGTTAAGGGGTTAAGGGGTTAAGGGGTTAAGGGGTTAAGGGGTTAAGGGGTTAAGGGGTACGGGGTAAAGGGGTAAAGGGGTTAAGGGGTAAGGGGTTAAGGGTTAAGGGTTAAGGGGTTAAGGGGTAAGGATTTAAGGGGTATGAAATGCTTGAAAGGTATTTTCTGGTCAGACACTTTCGACAAGACATATCTTTGTTTATTTATTTATTTATGAAAGAGATAGTTTTCTCTTTAATTATTTGATTTATTTACAAGCTGCCTGAAGGACTATAAGTAAATTTTTTAAGGTACAGATATTTACAGGGAAATGTTATATTTAAGGGGAGGTTGAGGGAGATTGAGTTGGAGATTCTTTATTGGACTTACCCGATTTGCCCGTTTTACGCAGCAGCGGCGCCCTTCGCTGCGGACTGCGCTGCGACGCCGACGCCGACGTCGACGTGGACGCCTTCTCGCTGGTTGTGGGCGTGGACGCCGCGGAGTTGTCCTCGCGCTCCGAGTCGCTGCCCTCGGAGCTGAGCAGCGAGACGAGCGTGATCACGTCCGGGGCGATGACGCTGCGGGCGCGACTCAGCGACTTCTTGCTGGACCCCAGCAGGGGACTCCCCTCGATGACAGCTGGCGTCGACGTCGACGTCGCTGTCGCCGTCGCTGCCATTGAGGAGCTGGTCCTGTTGAAGATCTTGCGGCGACGCAGCTTCTGCTGGCCGCGCTTGCCGCCGACGGCGCCCAGGACGTCCATGCGCACCGGCGCCGACATTGCACGCACCAAGGGCGGACGACGCTGAACGGTTAAGGCGCAGCAAGGATCCTCGGGCTTAGACGCTTTAATCTGCTGCGGCTCCTGCGTTGGCAGCTCGCTGGATTCCGTGTCGCTTTGGAGCGTCTCCTGCTCGTTGGTGGCGCGTATTGTTTGGGCCAGGACAATGTTCAGATTGATGCGATTCTTGTCCGCCTTGGCGCTGTGGAAACGAGAATGCAAGTGAGTCCTTGCTTAAGGATTGGCTGACTGGCTGAGTGGTTGACCTACTCTTCGCTTCGCTTGCCTTGGCTAAATTTAAATCAAATTAGTTTGCAATTTATGCTGTGCTCGATTTCAAATCCAAATTCGCCGCATGCAACAGAAAAGCGACCCAAAAATAGAAATTAATTCGTGCAAATGCGAGGGCGGCCTAAAACGCCCCCCCCCCCCCCCCCCCAAACAAAAAAAAAAAAAAAAAAAAAAAAACAGGTCCTGCCAACCAATCCCACAAATTCCTCCCCTAATGGAACCTATTCCTGACTATCCTACACTTAGCGAAAATATACTGTAGATATGTCAGATTGCAGAACATTTTCATTTTACTAATGATTTTTTCTCAGTGTATTTTTGTGTGCTGTCAAAAATATGATTCCACAATCCCACAAATGCCTCCCCTAATAACGTCTATTCCTCACTGTCTTACACTTAGCGAATATAGACTGTATTACTAATGATTTTTTTCTCAGTGTATTTTTGTGTGCTGTCAAAAATTTGATTTCTAAATCCCCCAATTTATCCCCTAATGAAGTCTATTCCTCACTTTCTTACACTTAACAAAAATAGACTGCAGATATGATAGAATTTATAACATATTGAAAAGTCTACCTTAATTTTTCTCTCAGTGTGCATTCAAAATTTGATCCTTCAATCCCCCAATATCTCCCCTTTCTTTCTTCCTTATACTTGTCCGAAACAGACTCTAGATATTCCAATTTGAAAATCTTTCTATTTAATTACCTTATAATTTTTCTCAGTGTATTTTTGAAATTGAATCTCCCAATCCTTCCCTAACGAAGTTTATTCCTGACTGTCTTTCACTGGGTGAAAATACCCTGTAGATATACCGTATTATATAACATATTAAAATTTCTTTTATTAAACTGCCTTATTAATTTTTCTAAGTGTATTTTAGTGTGCAATCGAAATTTAATTCTCCCATCCTCCAAAATCTCCCCTTTCTTTCGGACTTACACTTGTCAAAAAAAAATCCTTCTATTTAACTACCTCATCATTTTCTCTCAGTGTACTTTTGTGTGCTGTTGAAATTTGAAAAGGAAACCATGTCAATTATATTTGGAATTCGCGCCCGAAAAATGCTTTTGGCGCCCCCAAAAATGAATCTGGCCAAAAGTTCAATGAACCAGCTCGACTTCAGTTACAGTTAGAATTACAGTTACAGTTACAGTTACAGTTATCTAGTCACTCCACACTTTGGTCCGTGATCGACTTAACTGTGTCGCAACGTGGCGTATGAGTGACGTGAAAGGAGTCCCGAACTCGAGCAGAGCCCCCAGTCAGGACATATGGGGAAGGGAAGGGAAGGGAAGGAGAGGGGGGGCTTAGATTTAATCATATGCAGACATAAAAAGTTTATTTTTTTGTGGACTTCGGTGTCGAGCATGCAAATTGCGCCGAGTATCGAAAGTGTCATTTGGCTAAGGGCAGGAGAAAGGACAGGAGCAAGGGGGTACGGAGTGGGGCTGAAAGGTAACCCCGTTTTATTATCCTTTTAATATATGCACATATGCTAATCAGACTTACGCATGTGAAATTAGAAGAAACCCGACAAGGTCAAAGTAAATATTGACTTTTTTATTTGTTGTCTAAATCTGAGACAAGAATTAACATAACTTACACAATAGACAAAGTTGAATTTGAGAGTTGTTGTATAAAATAATAGTATAATTAAATGCTTTCAAATAAATATTATAAGAAAAAATATACAAGAAATAATTAGATAATAGACTTAGTTTAATAGAAAGTTTGCTTATACATTTATTTGAATTTATAAATAATAATTTATAATAATAATAATAAGAATAATTAAATACTTTAAAAACCCAAAAAAAAATATATATATATATTTATAAATATATGTTAATTTATATATTAATATATATATAATATAATTTGATTCAATTATTACATACCCTGAAATAAATATATTATAATAATAAAGCACCTAAAAACTATTTTTGTATATATATTATATTTTTAAATATATATAATATAAATAATAATAATACAGGTACTAAAAGACTATTTAGGTTAGTTTGATTTCGTCTCATGTTTAATTTGATTTAAGATTTAATATTAAAGAAATAAAAGAACTAACTTTGATCATGAAACTTTAGCCAATGTTTAATTTGATTTTAGATCTTAATTAAAATCTGTTGAATACCAAAAAAAGAAATAATTGCTTTTTAGAACAACTTCATATTATTAACAACCATTGATAACTGTTATCCGAAGGCTTCTCAAAAATAATATATTAAATCAGTTAGATAAGATATCACCTTAACAATTAAATCTTTAATTAACTGTACCCATTAAATATGTCTAGATAGGGGATATATTTTTTTTTTGTGCAAATGTATTTTGATTGAAGTTAGTTTAAAGAAGAAGAAACCTAATGTATAAATATATTTATTTTTGATTAGGAAAGCTTGCTTTTAATTGATTCCCTTAGTTCAGTTTTAAGAATTCCTTCCTTAATATTAACAAATATCATTTTTAGGGCTTGGATTTAATTTATAGAACTTGGATTATATTTATAGAACTACAGTAAAAAGAAATTCTTTGTATTCCTTAATACATATATAAACACCCATAAACAATTTTCATTTTTTATAATTAAATTCAAAAGTTGCCATCCATTGGATCTCTCTACCAGGTTAATACAGTAATATTTAAAAATACCTTTCCCCTAAATGTAAAACTAGATTAAGTTGCCACTAAGCTTGCAGAAAACTTGTTTAAATAAATATACAACATTTTTTACGAAATTAAAAAAAATATATATATAATTAAATAAAAACTAATAATAAATAAAAAAAGTTGAATTAAACTTTTAAATTCTATGTTCAAACGGTATTGTATATTTATTCTTTGGAAAGGATTAAATTATTCTATTATTATATACAAAAACTTACTTGACTAAGTTATGCATGTTCAAACCATAAATTTAAAGGTAACTCAAAAAAAAAACAAAAAAAAATTAAATGTACGTCTACTTAAATTAATGTTTAAGCTCAAATTTGCTTAATGTTAAATAAATTAAAAATCACAATAAAAATGTTTTAAGCTGTATTAATGCATGCAGATCAAAGTTTTTTTAGTCTGTCTAATAAAAACTTAATGCATTTGTTGCCCTGCTAAATGCTTTAAAAAAGGAGAATATTAAAATAGATTAAATCAAAAAATCTTATAACTTTATCAGATGTAAGTAAACACGTGTATATATTTAATTTTTAAAGTATGCAGACTCAAAAAAAGTATCTAGATACAATTTAAATATACTCTTTTCACTACGTTAACAAATTAAATAAGGCTATTCTAAATAAATTAATAACATCAATTAATGTAATATTTAACTTTACGTTATGTTGATTTTATTTGGTATTATGTCCTTAGATAATACTTATATGATTGGATAGTAAAGTACTTTTAGGGAATGAGAAGAAGAAATTCTTAAGTTGGGTCTAATTTGCTAAACAAGGCTAAAGGAATGAAATATGTATTTAAATATCCATAATTTTACCAAAAAATTTTTTTTTATATTTTTTAATTTTTTATTTTATTTATTATTTTATTTAAATACACTTTCCAATAATATACTTTCTCACAAAATGAGTGAGGCATTAAATATAATATAGAAGAAAGTATATACACATAAATATTTTTTCATAAATATGGATAGTTTATATAGCCATATCCTTAATATAGGCGTATTAATATACTATAAATATACTCTAAATTATAGACTTAATTTAGTTAAATTAAAACTGTTTCAACAGAGATAAGCATAAATAATTTCAAAAAAAATTCCTTTGACATATTCTTAGGATTTATCTAGCCAAAGTTTTATATGAATAATGCATAAGTTTCACTTTTTGTACTAAATAAAACATGAATATTTTCATAGGCCTTTTTTCAATAAAATTTTGTTAAAATTCAAAAAGAACATCAATCGAAAACCAAAATAAAAATTAGTAATAAATAAAGTATTAAATAGAAAACATTGAGAGAGCTGTCCTGGATTTTAGTTGTTTATTAAGGACAACTCTAATCACCATATCAATATCAAATCATTCCAAATAAATTTTATCTATTTATCTTGACTTACTTTTCTGTCTCAGTTGGCGCTTCCTGCTGTTCCTCCGATAGTTGCTTTTTCAGCGAGCTCTCCACGACCAGCGGCGTCCTTTGCAGCGAGGATGTCGACGACCAGGCGACCAGGCTTCTATCCCTGAGCTCGGTCTGGGCAGGCACCAAGCGGCCGACAATCCTGGCCGCCGACTCGTCAATGGCCAGCGAGGCCTGGCGACCAACGTGGCCAACGTGGCCAACGGGACTTGGTGCGTACAGCTTCTGGCGGATGCTCTCGATGGAACGGCCAACGGAGAGGCCTCGTGATAAATAGCCGCGCTGCTGGGCGGAATATCTGCCGGCGTTCTGGATGTGGGCGTGGCTGAGGGCGTGGCCCGGCTCGATGAGGGAGTGCTGTTTGCGTACCGATGTGGTTGCTGTTGTTGTGGTTGCTCCTGTTGTTGCTGTTGTTGTCGGGTAGCGACGGCGACTTGCCACAGTTAGCGACATGGCCAAGGCTAGTGTTTACCGCTGACTAAAAGCCAACTGCGGTACCAATATATTGCAGCGGGCCGCAATCAATCGCATCGAACGCGAATCAATTACAATATGAGATGGTTTTCCTATTCCCCCAAATAAAAAAACCAAATGGAAAACGACAACAGTCACGAAACGGAGCCACTTGAACTTTCACTTGCAGCTAATTTGCAATTGTTATGGCCGAGGTGCCAGCTCTGCTCCTGCTCTTCTACTCTTCTCTTCTTTTCGTCCTCTTCCTCTTCGTGGACTCTTCCACGTCCACCTGGTTCGCTTGCCGCGCTCAAACTGCGTTTTGTGAATGAAGCGGGCTTCGTTATGTTACGCCAGCAAACAAACAAACCAAGCAAACAAACAACATAACTACATAACTACATAACTACATAACGGCGTTGCCAACGTCCCTCTCCCGCAAACGGCACCCACAACTATCGCTGTCCCCCTCCCCCAAGCCTCGTCTGAAGCGGCGCCATCGCCGTTGCAGTGAATTTTATGCGCCGCTCTCGGCTGTCGCTCGACTCTCAATTGCTGTTTGCCCCATTTCCGTTAGTTCGCACACGTGCAAGCAAGCAACTACGAGGGTGGTTCGAGAAGTAAGTGTAAACTGGGAATAACAATCTATGATGAGCTAATTTTGAGTTGGAACAAAAACATATTTTGTTTTATGGGTTTGAAATGTGCCAAGCACAAAATAAATATAATTAGAATCTGTTATTAGCCTTTTACTGTTAAGAAATAGTTTTATCTTTATGGAATCTTTATACATACATATCTCTTTACTTATGACACTAATCAACCAGATATTATTAAACCCTCCCAAACAGATAAATCTAATCGAAAAGAGCTCTTAGATGATACTTGAACTTCCTTCTGGAGTGCCCGCTTACTTTATAATACTAATGAAAAATCATCACAAGCTCGAAATAATCACAAAATTTCTTAGCACGTTTTATTTAAAGCTCTTGATAAGCTAAATGTGAAATCTTATTCATACGTAATAATTGAATTTTATTTTTTTTTTTTGTTCTGCTTGCTTGTGGAATTCCCATGCAATTAATTTAACGCTTATCATTAGCTGGCAATTAATAAATCAGCCCTCGCTAGTATGTGAAACTGATTGGCTGACTGGCAAAAATTTTTGCCAACTCAATGAACTCGCACGAACTTTTGTTTTCGTTTCGACGCCTGCCGCCCCTTTGCCCACAAAAGTGGGCGTGGACTGCAATATTTGCCCAAGAATGATACAATATTGAGTGAATGAGTGAATGAATGAATGAATGAATGAATGAATGGCCAGCGGGCGAGTGCGTGAAGTCAATTCGTAGAAGTCGCTCAATGTCAACAAATGTTAGATGCAAATTTGAGTGTGCGTGTGTGTGTGTGTGTGCGAGTGTGTGTGTGTGTGTTGTACGAGTATCTGATGGCAAGTGAAAAACTTTCACATTTGTGACAATTTCAAATTCATCAAAGACATGCAAAGTTGTATAAAAGTTTTTCGTGCGCGTCGGCAATCAGAAAGTAACAAACATAACTGTTCTAGGACCTGGCCAAAGGACGAGTGGGGAACGGAGGGGGAGCTTAAGGCAACAACAGTAAATGGCATCTAGAACCAAATCAAGCCAGTTTCAGGGTCACATGCCATTCACATATAATAGTCGAAAAGTTGCCTATATACAATACATATATGTACACACATACATACATACATATATATATTTATTCAATTGTATTTGTGTTCCATTGCGAGCACTTAAAACAAAAGAAAAACTGAAAGTCAAACCAGGCACATTAATCACATCAACTCGTCGATATTTATTGACTGAAAGGAAAACTATTCTCATTTTCCCCACACTTTCCTCTTTGGCGATTTTGGCAGTAAAAATTCGTTATATTTTTTTTTGGCTTTTTTTTGGCAATCTCGAATCAATTATAATAGAAATGAGCCGAGCAAGAATAAATTCATGTTTGTCAAGCGGTGTCAAAATATTGGAATATACCGAGCGGTACCAGCAGGCGCCACAGCCCAAAACTATTTCAATTAACGACTGGAACAACCTGAGCGGAGAGTATACGACTAAGAGATGCCCTGTGGGAGTATTTGTGTTCATCTCTTATTTGATATACATGCATATAGTATATAGTTTTAACTAAAAATTTACTTAATAGCATTTTACAATCACTTTATTAAATTTAATTTTTTTTCATGAAACCTTTCCATCATACCTTTTTATAATAAGTCTAATATACAAATTAAAGATAAAAAAATAAATGTATCTAAACATATTATACCAATTTTTAATAGTTTATCTTATTATTATTTTCATTGTAATAAATATTATTATTATAATTCTTGTTATCATTGTTATCATTATACCTTTTTAAAATATATCTAATATGCTAATTTAATATTAAAAAATAAATGTCTACACATATGATACAAATTTTTAATAGTTAGCCTATTATTATTATTTTTATTATTTTCATTGTAATTAATATTATTATTATCATCATTTTTGTTATGAATATTATATATATTAATAATAAATATATTATTATAAATGCTTTTATTATTTACCTCTTTGCCCCCGATTTACAAGAATTAGTCTCAGTGCAATTTTTAGAATCCAAACATGGTTTGACAAAGTGAATACTACATTATAACAAGTATTTAATAAAGAGACGAATCTATTTGTCTTATTTTTATATATTTATTTGTTTATTTTTTTTTAAAGAGATTGATTAAACGAGTGTCAACTCAAGTAATTAAATTGTAAATAGCATAATAAAATGAGATATAGATTATTAATCACTTATCTCCGTTTGTGGAATATTTAAAGCCATCTGGCAAACTAAAACTTTTTTAAGATAACCCGAAAGCAAAGCTTTTTTTGGTGGTAACAATTATTTTTAGGAGAAAACATGGAAAAGCTGATTAGGACTTCTGAGTTGGAGTTGGAGTTGGGCCAAGCTAATTTTGCCATAGGGGAAACTTATTCCTAATGGGAAATTAGAAGTTTTGGGCGGTCTAAAAGAAAAGTTTGTGTGTGGGAAAATCACAGCAAAAAATATCCTTTGGTGGGTTATTAAAATAGATTCAACAGAAAAAATATACAGAATTATATGACAAAATATTATCAAAATTCCAGTTTGAAAAAAAAAAGAAAAATAAATTTTAAACAGAGTTTTTTCCAGCCTAGAGTGAGATAAGAGATAAGGGATAAATAAGCTGAATTCCAGAATAATACTGAGCAACAAATGAGGTGTAGAAAAGATTAATAACAAAGGTAATATTAAGATGTAATAATTTTAAAGGCAATATTAAAAGGTAATATTAAAAATTAATAAAACCTAGAAATTGTTTGGATTATATATAATTAATAATAAGTTTTATATCATCTGCATACTAAAGTATATTGATTTTGTAGTAGGGAAGTCATTTATAAAGAAAAGAGGTCCAAGATAACCAGCCTGAGACTTGGTAGAAAAGACTTTTTACACCTTCGACCAAAGTTTTAAAACAGTCTGGAACTTCATTAAAGCATTACTTAGACAATAGACTAAATTAAATTTAAAAGTTAGCTTGTAAGTTTTAATTAAGTTGTTGTATTTAATTCCAAAATAAAATGGTTTAGTTAAGTTAATTTTGTGACTATTAAAACTTAGCTTAAAATCCAAAAGAGTCTTATAGATCCTTTATTTAAAGCCTAGAATTCACTTAGATATGTTTACAATAATTACAAAAAATTAACTTAAAATCAAAAAAATCCAATTTTTCAAACAGTTTTTATGACTTGCAAAGGAAAGTTGTTTCTTAAATAAGCTAACTAAATAATGTTAACCTCGATTAAAAAAACATAAATAAATATTTTAAATTATTAAGTCATAACAGGTTTGCCATAAATCACAAAGTTGCTAAGAATTTAAATTCTATAACTAAGATCTAAATACGAGAATGGGATTTTATAAAAGAGAATTCACTTTCTTATTTAAAAATAACTAAATATTGAATTAAATCATATTAGTTAATTAGCATATGTTGCTATTTATTATTATTTGTTTTAAACAGTTTACAGATAATTTTTATAGAGAATTTAAAATGTTTTACAGGTTTTCTTAAATTACTCATTCTAAGTATTTTTACTATGAGACTCGCAATTTACTACTAAATGAATCATTTTATGCATTCTAAAGAAAATCTGAGCTCTGAGAATTTTGAATTTTATAGTTAAAAAATTAAGTATCTAATAATCTATCTTGATCCATAATTTAAACAAACATTTTAACACTCCACAAAGCTTTTTATTGCTTTCGAGGCATATCTGTAGCTATATATATACATATATATATATATATATATATATATATATATATATATATACCTATATATACCTAGTATATATACCCATACAGATTTATAAGCAATTTAGTTAGAACTCATTTGTTAGACAGACAGAAAACAATTCTCGTTCCAATTAACATACTTGTAAATAACAAGTTTGAATCAATTACAAGATCTTTATCACGGGTGTGTAACTGACTAAAATATAAACTAAGTTACGCTTTATACACTATCTAAAGCTAAACGATCAGTAAATGTTCAAATAAAGAACATATTTAAAAAAGAAAAACAAAAAAATGTTAAGTATTGAATGTAGTTAACATTATGTTATACTTAAAATATGTAAAACCTTTAACATAATATTATACTTAACATATGTAAAATATATTAACATTATGTTATACTTAATATATGTAAAATGTTTAACAATTTGCAATATTTAATATAAGTAAAACCTTTAACATTTTTCAATATTTTATTTATGTTAAACATTTACCAAAATGTTATACTTAACATATGTAATACCTCTAACATTATGTTATACTTATCATATGTGAAAGGTTTAACATAAAGTTAGATTTAACATATGTAAAACCTTTAACATTATGTTATACTAAACCATAATAAAATGTTTAACATTATGTTATATTTAGAATATGTAAAATATTTATCATTATGTTATTTTTAACATGTGTGAAACCTTTCATATTATATTATACTTAACACATAATGTTTACCATTATGTAATATTTAACATAATAATGTTGTTATTTTTACATATGTAAAATCTTTAACATTATGTTATACTAAACCATAATAAAATCTCAAATATTATGTTATGCTTAAAATCTGTAAAACTTTATCATTATATTATTTGTAAAATATGTAAAATGTTTATATTATTTTATACTTAACATATGTAAAATGTTCAGCATTCTGTAATATTTAACATAATGTTATATATAACATGAGTAAAACATATAACATTTTGTTATTTGTAACATGTGTCAGACCTTTGAGAAACCATTAACATAATGTTATATTTAACATATGTTGAACTTGAACATGTTTAAATGTTATCTAATTTAACATTTTTAAAGTTTTTCTTTATGTTCTTCTTTAGTTACTTGCCAAAGCAGCCTTTATAGTTATGTACAGTTATATACATATTTAATTAATTATTTTATTTTTATTATTATTTTTTACTTTTTTTTGGATTATTTACTTGACCCTCGCAGCTGATAAGCTCGATCTTCTGATTGCGGCTATAAAAGTGAGTCGCGAGCGGCGAATTCGTTTCAAAATGAATCGAGTCGAGTTCAGTTTGTGGATTTTGTGCGCGATCTTCAGCTCCCAGTTCGTAAGTAATACACTTTAGTAAAAACTTTTCATACATATACATATATATATAAAATCCATTTCGCAGATTTATCTGCGGGCCGAAGAATCGAGTGTAAGTGCGACAGGATTGCGGATATTGGAGGATCAGAAATGCGGAATTTTCTCCACAATTAAGATCACAAATGGACGCGAGGTGAATTTGGGCTCCAGGCCGTGGATGGCCCTGATCCTGATGCGTCGTGGCAGTATGGAAGGATTCGCGTGCGGCGGCACACTGATCACTGAGCGTAAGTAAATGCAGCTGATGTGCTCGAGATACCCATTAAATGCCCATTGCCCAAACAGGTTTTGTGCTCACAGCCGCCCACTGCGCAAATCAACACGAGCTGTGAGTAAAGATTAATTAAATGTAGATACCTTATATTAACTGTTATTTTTATAGGGTATCTGTGCGTCTGGGCGAGCATCAGCTGTCCACGGAAAGGGACTGTTCCCGTGCAGGACGCGCAACACGCTGCACGCCGCCCGTCGAGGACATCGACGTGGACGAAGTCTACAAGCACGAGGATTTCGTTGAGGAAACCAGTCAAAATGACATCGCCTTGATTAAACTGAACAGATCCGTGGAATTTAAACGTGAGTGAAGATACTAGAGTGCTTGTCTGAAAGGACACTCAAAAGGACTTTCTCTTCCCGTAGAGCACATTAAGCCCATTTGTTTGCCGTTGTCGTTGGAGCTGCAGCAGGAGGCGGATTCCAGCGAGAACTTTGTTATAACGGGCTGGGGCACAACGCAGCACGGCAGCGAATCTGATGTCCTGCTGGAAACGGCCATCGAGGCGAAGACGCGCAGCACCTGCCAAAGGACCTTCGGCAGGGATATCGGGCAGTCGCAGCTCTGCGCCGGCGCCTTGAACAGCGACTCCTGTCGCGGCGACTCCGGCGGTCCTTTGGCCTATCCGGCCGTCTACAACGACCGCCAGCGCTTCGTCCAGTTCGGCATTGTTAGCTACGGCGCCCGCCGATGCGGCAGCGGACATCCTGCCGTCTACACCAACGTGGCCAGCTACATACCCTGGATAGCCAGCAAAATAGGCGCCAACTCGTAAAGGGTATATGAAAAAAGCTAGGGTATCCGACTGCACAATATTCATTTACACTGTAAAAAATAGTTAAGCATCACATTTGTATAAATTAAACATAGTAAAGCAAGTAGCAAAGCCTGGTGTCGGGTATGCTCGACTGAGAGATACCCTAAGCTAAGCTTTCCTTACAAACATTTCATACACTCAAAAAGAGACTTTTTTAATCCCATTATAAACTAAATATTCTTATCTTCATAATGTTTATCCCATTTTAAAAACTTTAAAAGAGTATTCAAAGAGTATTCAAAGAGTATTCAAAGAGTATTCAAAGTGTATTTAAAGAGTATTCAAAGAGTATTCAAAGAGTATTCAAAGAGTATTCAAAGAGTATTCAATTAGGTTGTCAAATGGGTAATTCATAAGTAAAATATTAAATATTTTATCTATAAATTTTTGACATAAACTTACTTAACATTATTTTTGTGTCTACAGGATTTTTGGACTCCAAAATAATTATTTATGGTTGTTTGGAAAATAAATTAAATGGAAAAGATTTCTATCCAAAAAAAAATGTTATCCTTTTTAAGTATGAAAAAAATCTATAGTCAAACAATTATTATTTTTAGCATTCAAAGTTTTCAAGTCTTCCATGTTCAAGCTCGCACAAAGCGACTCTTTATGGTTATAATCAATGGGTATCATTGTGTCAATATTTTGCTAGCATCTGCGCGAGGTTTGAATTCAGGACCTACCGCAATACAGATAAGATAGACCAGACAAAAAATAAACAATTTTTATGATTTCGTATAAATTATCTATATTTTTTATTTATTTGTTATTATTATTTATTTCGAACTTAGCAATGTTTTAAACAGAACACTTAACTATTTTAAAAGTATTCAACGAGAGCTAAAAAAAATCATTAAAAATTTAAATAGAAAAATAGAGAAAAATTAAACAATTTTTGGACTTTAACTAAACCAAAACCAACTTTTTACGATTTGTGAACGAGCTAATAATAATAATATAAAATTAATTTCCAGATAAGGAAATTTGTGCATTGAATAGTTAAGATGCTTCCCATAGGGAATAACCAAACTGATGATTGACAAGTGCATGTTTATGTATAAATATAATTGTCTGCACATTTGACCTGAATAGCTGATAAGCTCTTATCAAAAAATTAAAATAACGGTCAGCATTCGCACGCCCATATTGTGCTAAAGGTAAGGCAAATACTTTTCAGATTGTTGTGCAACATTTTGTTAGTAATGAAAATCGAAAACTATAGGGAATTTTCTATGCAAAATGTTCACAAAGCACAATTTAGGCACTATATCAGTTAAGAAATGGGTAATGTATTTGTTTTAAAGCTAATACAAGTCATCACATTCATAAAAATCTATACTCAGCTTATATTTACCTTAATTAATGCATATATCATTATTTATTTATCAATTTCAAATTTTATATTTATGCCGCCAACAGTTTTATAGCAATCAGCTTTTTAGTGTGTGCGCAACACAAAATTCGCATATTCTGGCAACACTGCAACGCTTGCAGTGTTGTAAAACGCCGTTCGCTGCTGACGTCTCGTCGTCGACGTCGGCTGTCAACTGACGTTTGCTGTCGTGGCGTTGAAAGAGATAGAAAGTTTTAGCCGCTGATTTGGTTGCGAGTCGTCGTGATTTCATTAAATTTTTAAATAAAAAACCCCAATTCATTCCCAACAAAATGAGTCGCCAATTGATCGCACTGTGCCTGCTGGCCGTTGTCTGCGCAACTGGCGTCCAAGGCAGCTGCAAGGCCACGCTGAGCGCGTTCAGCACGCAGGACGCAACGATTCTCACCCAGCTGGCGCATGTGGCCGAATTTACGCTGCAGTGCAGCAACTCAGCCCAGCCCAGTCTGTTCGCCGAGTTCCCCTGCGGCAAGGTGGTGCCCGTTGCCAAGGTGGGCGACAGCAAATACCAGGTGAGTCCCACTTTT
The DNA here is from genome assembly GCA_004143845.1 of Drosophila lacertosa. NCBI lineage: Eukaryota > Metazoa > Arthropoda > Insecta > Diptera > Drosophilidae > Drosophila > Drosophila lacertosa. The sequence continues at coordinate 56,183 of SCDZ01000381.1, forward strand.
ATTTAATATAATTTGTTCGCTTTTTCACACACGCTGCTTTCTTGCAGGTGAGCTGGGTGGAGGAGATCAAGTCGGGCAGCAGCGGCAACGTGCAGGTGCGCCTCTTCGACGAGGACGGCTATGCCAATGTGCGCAAGGCGCAACGCGATGGCGCCAAGGTCTCCTCGGTCAAGTCGCTGCTGGACATCACAGTGCCCACAAAGGGCGCCTACAAGGGACCCTGGATCAAGGCTGAGCTGCTGGCTGCCGTGCTAGTCGGCGGCGTCGCCTACTTCGCCTTCACCACCAAGAGCAAGGTTCAGTCTTAAGCACAAAAGAACTGCGATCGACTTTTTTGAATGAAATTCATTCACCTTACCAACTAGCAACAAATTAACGACATTATTAGAGATCCTCACGATTCACACACAATGGGCGCAGGGCAGTGATCCAACGCTGTGCACCATTTTGTAGAGATTTTTCACAATTTTATCATTAAGCTTTAAAGTGCGAGAATCGTGTCAATAAAAAGTCCAAATTGATCAAGAAGTTGAGACGACAAACTGCATTTTAATGCAACTAATTAGCTTTACTTAAGTCTAACAATACATTTGTAAGTATTTATAGGGTATGCAGCTGCCTTCAATGTACAGCTCCGGCGGCCAGAGCGGCAGCGACGCCAGCGGCCGCAGCCGCCGTCAGACCGCCATTCATATTACTCTCCTCATCCGATGAGATATCAATCATGCTCTCCACCCGCGACGGCGACATCACATAGACAAAGTGCTCGGTGGAGCCCTCGGGCGCCATGCCCGGACCGGCGCCATCCTGTTGCTGCTGCTGCTGCTGCTGAGGCGGCGGCGTGTCGCTGCAGTACTTCAGATTGGCGGTGCCGCCAGACTCCTCCGGCGGCGGTACGCCATTGCAGTCGAAGTTCTCCAGCTCCAGCTCGATGTCGCTGACGATGCGCATGCAGCGCATCTTGGCCAGCGACTGGAATTTCATGGGCATGGCGCGCACCTGCCGCGCCAGACTCAAAAAGAACAGCGTATTGGCGTCCAGCTCCCGATTGGCCTGCAGCACGGCGGACACGTCCCAGTCGCTGGGAAAGCGCGGATCGCTCATCTTGCGCGTCTTCGCCGGCGACGGCTGCGAACAGTTGGCATTCCCCGCTGAGCTCGTGCAGCTCAGATTAATCGCCGCTGTCTGCGGCGAGGGCTGGACGCGTCGCACCTTCGAGCTGGGCAGCGACGTTGGCGGCGGTGGCGGTGGCGTCGGATTGCCCAGACCCAGGGGCGCAGCGCTGCCATTGAGACTATGGCGATTGGCCAGATTCTGGAAGAGACCCAGCGGCGTGCCGGCCGCCGCCGCCGCCGTCAGCTCCTTCTTGAAGTTGTCGGCGGCGGCAAACAGATTCGGCTCAATAATCAGACAGCCCACATTGCTGGCCGTGCTGCAGTTGGGCGTCGGCAGTCCAGCGGCCGCTGCCGCCGCCTTCAGCGTGGCCAGCGGAAACATTTGCGCCGCCGCCGCCGCGGCCGGCAGTCCGCCAATGCCCATCGGCAGGCTGGCGAGCGTCGCCAGCGAGGCCGCCACCGACGCCTTCCCGGCGGCACACAGCGGCAGCGGCAGAACGCCACTGTTGGAGCTGCTCCCCCCGCCCCCGCCTCCTCCTCCGCCTCCTCCTCCTCCGCTGCTGCTGCCGTTGGCCGGCGGTGTCATGGCGCTGATGGAGAGCGGAGCAACTGCGGCACAGTTGCTGCCATTGCTGTTGCTGTTGTGATTGTGCGGATTGCTGCCGCCGGGTGAGATCAGGCTGGGCGGCGTCGCCGCCACGCTGGGCGTCAGTATGGGCGTCGTGTAGCTGTTGACGGTCTGTGTGCTGGACGCTGATGCCGACGCCGTGGCAATGGTGATCTTCAGGTCGTCGTCGCCGCCATTGCTGGCCGCCTTGGCCAGCACCTGGTAGCCCAGATCGCATTCGGTGTCGTCCTCATCGTTCGACTTGCCGTTCCCGTTCGTCGAGTTCCTGCAATTGGACGCACGACTGAGATTAGCTTTCGCTGCGGTCCCAGAACGAATCGAGTTCAGTGCTTAGACTTACCTGCCGGGTCCCTGGAAGGGCTTCAGGAACTCCATGTGGTCGGCGTGCGCCCAATATTGATACTTCTTGGAGGTTTTGGTGCCGACGCGAAACGAGCGCAAATATTTCGTATAACTGTCGCGTAGGTTTTTCCATTTTCGCTTTGAGGCCTCTGCAAAAGAAAATCAAAATTCATTTGTTAAATTCCCAATTTGAACAAAGAGACAGACGACTATTATTATTATTTTTTGTAATAAATAATTTTTCAAATTCCTGAACTGAATTTTCATATTTTTAGGCTGTGATTATTATTATTATTTTTTTAATATTAAATAATTTTTTTATAATATTAATTTTTAATTTAATTTAATTTTTAATAATTTTTTAAAAGTATTGAACTGACTATTTTCTTTTATTATTTTTTTATTAAAAAATAATTTTTTAAAATTATTGAACTGAATTTTCATATTTTTAGGCTGTGATTATTATTATTATTTGATTTTTATTATTTTTTTAATAATAAATAATTTTTTTATAATATTGATTTTTAATTTAATTTAATTTATTTTAATTTTTAATAATTTTTTAAAAGTATTGAACTGACTATTTTCTTTTATTATTTTTTTATTAAACAATAATTTTTTAAAATTATTAAACTGAAATTTCTTAATATTTAGGTTGTGATATTTCATTTTATGTATTAATTTTTTTAAGTTTATGAATTGGTTCTTTAATTTTATAGGATAGAGGAAGTGTTAATAATTTCAATAATTTTAATAATGTATTTTTATTAAATATTGTTATATTGCTTTTATTACTTGTATTGACTTTTAGAAGTCTAAAATTATTTATATTTTAGTTATTATTATATTATTATATAATAATGCTTTCTTTAATCATTTTTTAAATTAGATAATATTTTTCCTATCAAATACAATTTTTTTTTTTAGATTTGTCAAGATATTATTTTACATTTTTTTATTTTTAATTTTTATTTTATTATATATAAAAAAAAACCTTTTTAAAATATGCTTAGTAATGGTTAAAATGAGATTGGTAAAAAAGAAAGGATTCCTAACAAAAAAAATTATTTTAATTAACAATTATATATCTAACTTCCATCTGCCCCAAAACTTTATTACAAAGTAACTTCCAGGTTCTCAAATCTTATTCCTCACCAATGCTAGCCTTTATTATAATATAATAGAAGCAACAACTCGGCTTTAAAACCGATTTTAAAACTTATTTTTAAGTTTACTAACTCAAATAGAAAAAATTAATCAGCTGCAATAATTTTTCTTTAAGATATGTTTTAAATTTTTGATACTTGTTTAAATTTTAATACCAAAAATATATATGAAAAAACAAACGATTATGTATAAACATTAATATTTTTTTAACTTGAAGATTTTTTCTTCTGTGCATATTTTTAAAACTGTAACATTTATAAGAAACTTTAAAACAAACTCAAATAATAAAGTATGCTAGAAATATTTTTAATTAAAAAAAATAGATTTATATAGATGAAATATAAAAGTAATCTGATATTTGTACGTATGTATGATTACCTACTACACTTTTATAGTATACAGTATAATATAAAGCACTCTCAAAAATCAATCTTTAAGTATGAAGCTATTAAATATTAAGATTTAAGCAATCAGAGGAAAATTTTACTTTGTACAAATAAAGCCTTTGTTTTATTTAACAACATTCTTCTTAAATTGTATTGTATGTATATATGTACATAAATAAACATATATATGTACATATGTATGCATATTTGTCTACCCCAACATTATTCATAAATTATGATGTCGTGATTTTAATGTTTTTTCGGATGATCGAGCTATATAAACATATGCATGTATGTATAAAGCACGTCCACTTAGGCACACACACATACATACACACACACACACATACATACACACACACACACACTTGTGCTTGGCTCGAATTTCTAGAACTAATTTCCTTGACAACTCCACTTAGAGATGAGCTATTCTGACGATCACTGTGACTGAGTCACTTATAAAAACTGTGACTTTGCCTAGACTGAAAATTATTATTAGATTAAGTTCGTTTACAAACGTCGTATGTAAAATGTTATGCAAGCAACTAAAATTCTGTTAAAATCGTTAACTAAATTTAGCTATCACATTAAAAAACCTATTGTGATCTTCCCAAATCACTTTGTGACTCGCTTCACTGCTCATCTCCAATTCGTGGCTTCTCTTCTTGGTTTCGCTGACCTCAGCTGCTTTGGCTCTTCCCTATTCCAGTCCCGGTCCCTATCCCAGTCCCGGTTGGAAGCTAAATACTCTGAGCTCTCAGCTTTAGTTGATCGAGTTCTGTTGATCGCAGTGGACGTGTCCCAATTTTATATCAAAATCCTGGTGTGTGATTTTTGTGTAAATATTATCTTTAGTATAAACAATTGCGGATTGAAAGCTCCACCATTTTTTAAGTGAAGTTTCTGTTTGTGCATATGTCTATATATGTCAGCGTATGTATGTATTTACATAAATGTATTTTTATTGTATACAATGCATACATATTCGTATGAATATTATATATTAAATAAACATATATGTACATATATACTATGTTTATGTACATACATATATACTATCTATATGTATAAAAATACATAAGTGTACATACATATTACATTTCATAATTAAAACTTTAGCCCTTTAGCGCTTTTCAACTTGTCTAACTCAAATTATTAAATGCATTGTCAACTTTTTTAAAATAAACACAATTTTAATTGGCCATCAACGCATTCTAAACATAAATATACACATACATATGTACATGCTTTAAGCTATTTCCATATACCAATGTAGTATGTGCACTTTTAAATAATCCAGGACCTCAAGGGCTTGCATTACCCCATTGATAAAAACTACTCACAATTAGAATTTTTGGCGAAACTTCCAATGAAAGTGAAATGCAGCAAGAGCGACCAACTCGTCTGACTGCAACAAAAGCAACAACAAAATGGCAACAAATTTATGTCGGCATTTGTTTTTATGGTGGCATTCGAGAGCGCGAAGTGAGAGAACGCAAAGAGTTTGAAAGCATAAAAGAGAGAGGGAGAATGATGCGCAGAAGCAACAGGGTGTCACAGTTTGTGTTAAAGAAAACAGATAGTATATTAAACGATGCTTAACACGTTTCATATTTAAACTATATTAATTAGCCGTAATTAAAAAGTGATTTTGAGAAATATGAATACGAATATTAATTTTATGTCTTGAAAATGTTGGCGTTATCCTGGTCACAATTCAACTACATTCAAATGTACGTCAAAGTACGCGGCGCAAAAATGCTCTCTCAGCATCGCACTGACAATAATAACAATAACAACAGCGCAGAGCGCGCTGCTTGTATCAATTTCGCTCTTATGTTTTTGTTTGCTTTTGCTGCGTGTTCGTGTTTTCATTATTCCCTTCATAAAGTCATTACAGTTTGGTCATCTAGTTTGTAACGATGGTTCATCTACTGTGAATACACATACAATTTAATAATCTAAGTAGCGAAATACGCAAATAGGTTAATGATAATGGCATTTATAGTAGGAGTTATGCTCCGATAGAGAGATGACAAGTTTAGAGTACAGATGAGACAGTGTATATGAACTTCGATGTGCTCGAGCTGCTTTTCTTCTCTTTGTTTTTGTCTCTCACTGCAATTCGCCGACTGCGGCCGCGTTCTGCACAGCGCCATGCCATCCGCATCGCACCGCACTCGCCCCCACACACACAATCATCTGTAGGCGCGCTCACACTCTTACACACACACACACACGCAAATACTTGCAAGGCACACATACACGAAATAAAACGGCCGGCGGTTCGTCGCCGAAGCGACGACGGCAGAACGTTTGTCCGCTTTGCTGTGCGACGCGCGCCGCTGGTTGAGTTTGAGTGTGTTTCGCAGTAAATACAAGTGTGTGTTTGTGTGTGTGTATGTACATATGTATATACATATTTATATATATATATATATATATAAATGTATATGTAAAAGTATATGCTTGTATGTGCGTGTGTATGTTTCCCTTGCACGTAGTAATTGAATGTGAGCGAGCGAACAGGCGGCCGCTGCGGTTCTCTGTTACCGCCGCCACACAACTTCCTTTTTTCGTTTTTCGTAGGTTTCGCAGTGTATGTATGTATGAGTGTGTATTTGAGTTTATGTATATGTAATATTTTTTCTATGCCGCTCTGGCGATATTGGCTCCTTACCCACAGATAATCCAATCTCGTCCGCTATTTGTGTCCAGACCTTCATCTTCACCTCGACGTTCTTGTAATCGGGATTGTGGTTGTTGTAGACCACATCGTATTTCTTGACAATATCAATAAAGTCGGATGTGTTATCGGAGGTGGTCGAGGATTCGCTAATCGCTCGCGCCACTTTCATTTCCTTCATGGCTTTAAACTTAACGGTTTTTCAAAAACTTTAGCAGTTTCCACTTATACACTAACGTTCACACGCACACACTCTCACTCGCGCAAGCGACACGAACTGAAATCTTTTTATAGGCGTGTGGGCGCGCTATTGACCGTTGACGGCAGACAAGACCAAGAGACCAAAGCGTACAGCGTACAACGTACAACGAACAGCGAACAGCGCACAGCACAACGCACAACGCCTTTCCCCCTCCGAACGAACGGCAAAGAACAGGCACGGCGAAGCGTACAGGCGGCAACGAGCGAACTGCGAACAGCGAACAGCGAGAGGCCAGCGAGCGAGCGACTGCCGTTTTGTGTGACCGCCTCGACAAAAGTTGGACACTTGAATGAGAAGAGCGCACATGAGCTGCATGCACACAACCTAACAGAGCCAGAGCCAGAGCCAGCGGCGGCGGCGGCAGCAGCAGCAGCAGCAGCAGAGACCGCAGCTGGCAGCGGCGCCAGCGACGCGACAGCAGCCAGGCAGGCAGGCAGGCAGGCAAGCAGGCAAGCAAGCAGGCAGGGCAACAGCAACAACAACAAGAATAATAACAGCAACGCGCCAGCGTACGAACGAAGCGACAGTGAGGCGAACCGTCGTTGGAGGACGTGTAAAGAAGAACAAGAAGCAGCACAACCTCATCATCAACATCATCATCAACATCGTCGTCGTTGTTGTCGTTGGCGTTCACCAGCAGCAGCAGCAGCAGCAGCAACGGCGGCAGGCAGTCAGCCCCATGACATGCATATACACACACACGCATACATACATATATATACTTATATATATATATATATATTTATATGTATATATTGTGCACACACACACACAGCCGCACATTTACGCACACACAGAGCCGGGGCACATAGCGACAGCGCAGTTTGGCGCTCGCAATAAGCGCGCAACGGTTGCGACGCCATTGCCGCCGCAACAGCGCCGCTCCAACGTTTTCTGTTAACCGCCCACATGCGACGCCCGCTGCTGTGCGGAGCCAAACGGCAGCAGTAACAAAAACAACACCAACAACAACAACAAAAGCAAACTCAATTTCATGACTACGTTCGTCCGTCGCTGTCGCCGCGACCCACAAGGCAAAAGCATGAGTTTGTTGTTGTTATTGTACAAGCGTTGTTGTTGTTGCTGCGCTGCTGTTGCCGTTTTAGTTTGTTTTTGTTGTTTGTTGATGCCTTTGCGAGCGCATGTGTGTGTGTGTGTCTCTCGTATGCATGTGTGTGTGTGTGCCGTACGACTAACATGCCAGAACTGACGAGCTCCATACTGAAAACACACCCCACTCTTCACCGCGGTACAACGCCTACATTTTAACTATATGGCATTGTGGAGGGGGAGGGGATGGACTCCTATTTGGGGAGTTAGTGCAATATTGCTTCACCAAGGCGCCTGTCAAGCAACAGATCTACTACTCTCAGGGTTTTTCTTACTTGGGATTGCTGGCCATTTGATCAGTTGGATAGGGTCCTGAGCAGCTGCATGGTTATCGATAACACAACTTATCGAAAATAAATGACAAGTGAATTCCGCCCGCAATCGATTTGATTTCCAAGCAACTCTTCTAGCTGAGTTTTTGAGCTGTGCTGTTTGTTAAAATCTTTGATGCGTTTCCTCCTTAATGAACTCTTAAAGCTCTGCTAAAGCTCTCAGCATTTTGTGTCTATGCTCGCAGCTTGCTCTTTTCCACCCGCGGTTCCGACGTTGGCAGCGATATGCTTAATTTAGCATATTTAGCCGCAAGTATACAAATGTATCACATATATGTACATACATATGTACATATGTGTATGTATGAACATACATACATATGTATTCATGGTAAAACTGTTGCACCTTTATTGGATTGCAGTTAGCATTGCGATTGCTGAAACTGAAGTTCAAGGTCATTACTTAGCATACTTATGAACATAATACATACAGACAGAGAGACATACATATAAAAGCTCATTTATGCATGTGTACATACATTGGCTCTGTGTCCAATTTGGACACCCGCTGTCTGAAATGATCGTCGTGCATGCTGCATTGCATTGCTTCCGATTTCAATGTGCTGTTGTTGTAAAGTTCAACTGCTGTCGCCGCTCTTATCAGTTGCTGCGGCCACCGCCCTCTCGCCGCTCTTTCGGTCGCTCGCGCTCTCTCTCTCACTTTTTTTGTCCGCTGCGCTCTGTTTTCCCCCACTCTCTCTCTCTCTCTCTCTCTCTATCTTTTCCTCTTGCGCGCTGTTTTGTTTTGTTTTTTTTTTTTGCAACACGGCAGCTTTTGTTGTTTTTGTTGTTGTTGTCAAATAACTTTTGCTGCCGTTTTGTCTCTTTTGCTTTTTGTGTAGCTTTGTTTTGAATGTTGTTGTCGTTGGGTCCGTCGCCGTCGCCGTCGCTGAGCTGACTCGCATTTTATGTTGTTGCCTCTTCCTCCTTCCCGCCCGTCTGTTCCGTCTCGTCATAAGCTGCTTTGGCTACGGCCCGAGCGAACGAACGAACGAACGGCCGCCCGCCCGCCGCCGCTGACGACGTTGACGTTGACGCTGACGCTGACGCCGCCGAGCAGCATCCCAAATTGTTTCCATCGATTCAAGGCAGCAACGTTGTAGAATTTTGTGCCCCATTGCCAGCCCCCGCCTCTCTCTCCCTCCGTCCACAGCGCATACCCAGCATCATCTTTTGCTGCGGCTCTTTTCCTTTTTTCAAGTTGTTTTGTTGCCGTCGCTGTCGGTTTTGCCGTTGCCGTCGTTGCCGTCTCAGCCAGCGCCACACACTTGGCCCACTCAGCTGCTGTCGCTGGCTGGCGACTGTAGCGAACCTACGACCAGTTCCCCTGCCCAAGCACTGCGCGTCCCGCTCGCGCAGTTCCTTCGACAGCATGTGCGTGTAAATGTATATGTATGTGTGTGTTTGTGTGGCGGACTAGCGTGCCCCAAACTAACACGTAGACGTCGTCGTCGTCGTCGCGCCTGCACAAACATATACATACACACATTCACATATACATTTATGTGTGTGTGTGTGTGTGTGTGTTTGTCTGTTTGTATCTCTGCAGCTTGTGCGCGTTTTTGTTGCTTTTATTATATTTTTTCGCTTTTCTCTATGTCCCGTGCTTCAGCCAGCAACGGCAACGGCAGCAGCAGCAGCAGCAGCAAAAGCAGCAGCGGCAGCCAGAAAGCACCTTCCTTTAGCCAGCTCCTACTGCGAATGAGTGCCGCCTGCCGCGTCCTTGTGGCCTCCCCATGCCCAGCCAGCAGTTCCCATCGTCATCATCATCATCGTTGCCATCAAAAGCCCGGCAGCCAGCCGAGGGACGGCAAAGCGCGTTTCCCCCCTCCCCCCCTCCCCACCCACCCCTCGCCAAATGGCTGAGCGGACGGGCAGGCAAAGAAAGATGAGGAGGAGGGGGCAGAGAGGAATGGGAAGTGGGGCGTGGTGTGTGGGGCGTTTGCGTGCGACGGCGACGTCGACGGCGTGAAGCCGGGGGCATAGCTGTGTGCATGGGCGTGTAGAAGTGTGTGTATATGTGTGTGTGTGTGTGTGTGTGTGTGCCTGTCTATATGTATTGTGTGTGTGTGTTGTTGTTCGGGGTCTCGCTATCATATTGAAGCGGCGCGGCCTACAAAGAGCGACGAAGTTTGCTGGCGCAGTCACCGCCGCTGCCGCTGCCGCGGTCGCAGTCGCTGCCGCCGTTGCTTTTGTTATTGTTTTTGTTTTTGTTGTTGTTGTTGCCTTTCGCAAATCGATAAACGATGTCCGGGCACCGCGCTTGGCGTGTATACCTATGTAAAAGCGTACATACATATACTACATACACACACACACATGTGTGTGCGTGCGTGTGTGTGTGAACAGCGGCCCCAACGTGTCCCGTTGCTGGTCAGCAGCGTTTTGAATTTTGATGCAGTTATCGTCGCTGCGCTCGCCATGTAATCTCCCTTATATACATGTGTATATACACATACATATGTACAACTGTATACATACACAGACAAAGGGTGTAAATATGTACATACATATGTATCTCGCCTATTTACACCTATTTTTTTAGCTACTCAACATAAACAACAAAATGCATGTGCAGAGAAATGTCATTCAAATTTCTTATCAATTCAAATTCTTTAATGCAAATTCAATCAGTGTTTACTTCAATATCACATTCCACTATTCACATGTATATACACTAGTATATATATATATATATATATATATATATATATAT
>SCDZ01000382.1:0-72634 GCA_004143845.1 Drosophila lacertosa
GTATTTAATTTATTTAATTTATTTAATTTATTTAATTTATTTAATTTATTTAATTTATTTAATTTATTTAATTTAATTAATTAATTTAATTTATTTAATTTATTTAATTTATTTAATTTATTTAATTTATTTAATTTATTATATTTATTTAGTTTACTTAATTTATTTAATTTTTTTAATTTATTTAATTTATTTTATTTTTTTAATAATTTAATGAATTAGTGTGAATGCTTGCCAAGTGCTTTAAATACATAATTAAGGATAATTCAATTATGTTTCAACTATGTTTAAAAGTTTTGGCAGTGTGCAAAGAACACATTTAAGCGACCCACTTTTGACTGTGCACCACTAATCAACATATTCTATTTATCTCTCTCTATCTCTCTCTCTCTCTGTCTCTGTCATTCTCTCTTTGTATGTCGCTGTTTGCAGCCTGCCTCCGCCGTCGCCGGCGCACACGCCCACAAAGGGCTTTGATGGCAACTTCAAGCTGGAGCCGAATCTGAGCGTCAAGGACTTTGCGACACAGCCGGAAAACGGCACTGGAAACGGCAGCGGAAACGGCAGCCACGAGTCCAGCGGCGTATCCGCCGCCCTGGCCACGCCCACACAGCCGCAGCGCAAGCGCTATAAGAAGCGCGTCCAGTTCACCACCGACGCCCTCAACGGCTTCGCGGGCGCCAAGGCCAAGGCGGGCCCCGGTCCGGGTGCCGCTGCAGCTGGCGGCGTGCCCGCTGTCTGCGGCTATGCGAACAGCAACAGTTTTGGAAGCACGGCCAAGTCGAAGAAGCAGGAGGCGAAGGCGGCGGCCGCGGCGCTCAAGGCGAGCGCAGCGGCGGCGGCAGCAGCGGCCGCCGCGGCGGCAGCCTCGTCCGCGCTGCCCGAGGTGCTGGACTGCCGCATCGCCGAGAAGATCAAGAGCGAGCTGGAGGCCAGCAGCAAGGAGTCGCTGCCGAGCGCGCTGTGCCTCAAGAAGGCGGCCGCTGCGGCGCGCCACAGCGACGAGGACGACAACGACGAGGAGGAGCATCCGCACCAGCATCCGCACCAGCATCAGCACCATCAGCACCACCACCAGCAGCACCACCATCAGCAGCAGCAGCAGCAGCAGTTGCAGCTGTCAGCGGCCCACAGCTCGGCGGCGCTGGTGGGCGCCGTGGATGCGGTGGACGCCAGCGGCGCCAGCAACGGTCAGCTGGGCGGCTTTCATGTGCGCGCCAAGGGCCACGGCAGCAGCAAGAAGTCGCAGTCCGCCAAAGCAGCAGCCGCCGCGGCAGCAGCGGCGGCAGCGGCAGCAGCAGCAGCGGCCGCGATGATGCCGCCGAATAGCTACGACGAGCCGGAGGACGATTCGGCGGTTGGGCCGGGCGACGACGACGACGAGGACGACGAGGAACTGGACGAAGAGGCGCTGGCGCGCGAGCTGAAGCTCGAGCAGAACTTTGTGGAGGAGGAGGACGAGCACGATATCGCGTTCCGGTCGCAGCAGTCCTGCCGCGAGTGCTCCATCTCGCACGACCACAAGCTGTGCCCGCTGCGCAACGCGTGCGGCAACGTGACGGACGCCGTGGATCTGGCCGAGTGGATTGAGCGGCGTAATCTGGAGGCGCTGGCCAAGCTGAAGGCTGATGCGCAGCGTCAGGCGAAGGTGGGCCGGACGCGGCACGATGACGACGAGGACGACATGGAGGACATGGATATGGACGAGTCATCGCAATTGTCCGAGCTGGAAACCAAGCCGCTAATCACCTTCGCCGAGGCCTCGGTGCCCGCCGAGTTCGAGCTGCACAACGTCGAGCCGAACGTTACCGGCGTCTTTGCCCGCACCGAGGTGCGCGCCTTCACCAAGCTGGGCCCGCTCATCGGCCAGCCGGTGCAGACCGGCGATGTGCGCGAGGGCAGCGACATGAAATGGATATTCGAGATGTGCGAGGCCGGCGCTGACAAGTCGTATCTGCTATGCTGCGACAATCCCAATGCCTCCAACTGGCTGCGCTTCATCCGGCCGGCGCCCAGCTACGACGAACGGAACGTCAATCTCGTCTCCATCGATCGCCAGGCGTACTTCGTCAGCTGCCGCGATCTGCGCAACGGCATGGAGCTGCTCTACTGGAGCGACGACTGCAACACTATGTGGCGCAAGAAGCACACCGAGAAGACAAGTAAGTCCCCAGCACTTAACTGCGGTGAGTCCACCCATTTAAAGATGCTGTTAACATTCACTTTAAATTGACTCTGTCAGTTAAAGTTTATTAAACTCAGCTTTAGCTTAAGCCTTTTATGGAATGACAATATTTCTCTTTTTTTTTTTTTTTAAGTTTAAGCTAATTTTCAATTGAATTAAGTCTTTTGTCAATGACAAAGCGATTTAATTGTCATCCAAATGCGTCGACATTTTACTCATGCGACGTCTGTTCTTTTACTGTTCAACAGACTGCGGCGGCTGCAATCTGAAGTTCGAGCATCCGCTTTATTATCGCACCCATTGCTCAGTTTTTCACGATCCGTCGATGAGCCTCACCATACGGAAATACCATTGCAAGGTGTGCGGCGAGGCGGTCCTGGGCAAGGACAACATTATGAAGCATGCGGCCGAAAAGCATGACGGCAAGGGCGCCTATCAATGCCAGTTCTGCAACAAGTTCTTTCTGCGGCTCAACTATCTGGAAATGCATCGCACCTACGGCTGTGCCTCGAATCCGAATCGTTCGCGGCCCGTTTGCGATTTTTGCGGTCGCAAATTCTGTCAGCCCCAGAAGCTGAAGGCGCACATTAAGCGCGTCCACAGTGGTAAGTTGGGAATGCCACAGCGCCATCTACGTAGCTCGTAAATAATTGCGTACCCGAAAACTTAGTGCTATATATGCGTAGATGTCTGAATATCGTAAGCGTATGCAAGTCTAGTGGCGATTATTGTAAGGTCGTCTATTGTAAAATTGCATATCGTATATTGTATATCGTAAATCATATATCGTATATCGTATATCGTAAGCTCGCATCAAATACACATAAAACTATTGCGTCGTTGTACCGCTTCTCCATAATCTAACTCTTAATCACCAACCCAAAACAACAACAAAAACACACACTAACGAATATCGTATGTACTAATACCGTATAATTAAAGGCAACTAATATTTACCTGTTTAAGCACACATCACAAATCAATCAATCAATCAATCAGTCAATCATCCTTCCAGCACACGCATCTCTGTTCGCTCTCATCCTCACGCCTTCTCTTTGGTTTTCTTTGGTTTCCAAATTGGTCGAAAGCATTTTTATCAACTTGGTTCATTTATATATTTACGAATTTACAAGCTTATTCGTTTGATACATCTCCAACATGGATTATGCACACACATACATACATAACTATTCGTAACTCAAGCTAGTTTGTATTTATAGAATTTGGAAATTTCAATTCACTTTAATTAACTGCAGAATTTAATATTTTTAAGGTTTTAAATTTTAAAAGTTGTTAAAATGACAAAGAACTTAGCAGAAAACATTTTAAGAGTTTGAAAATCTTTAATTAGATTTTAGTGCATTTATTTTTAATTGTTTTGAGAGGTATATTTACAGAAGATTTTTAGATAAATGGGAACTTATTGTAATTTGTTTAAGAAATCTTTAGACACACAAAACATACTAAAACTAAAGAGATATTATATATTTTAATTGTTCTTGCAACTATAAAAAAAAAAAAATTTAGCTGTTCATAGTTCGAACCAATTTTCCATTTAATACAAGATTCTGATTTTGAACCCCAATTGCATAGAATTTTTTAAAGAGCCAGACAAATACATACAAATACATAAACCTATACAGGCAGTAAGATAAAGGTTTTACTAGATTCAACTGCTGTTTATAGAAAGCAATAGACTGAAACACACCACACCACACAGAACCACCAACACCATCCAAAAAAACCACTGTCATGAAACATTCGTAAACTGCATCATTGTACAATCGCTTTTAGTGAATGATTTGCTTTGTGTTCGATTTGTGTTTCTGTGTTATATTCGGTCTTTGATCTTCAGTTCCTTAGTGCCATGTTCGCCGCCATTTTGTTTGTATAACAATATGGTTTATTTGTTTCGATCCTAGTGACTTATGCTTTTTGTGTGTTTCGGCCTTAAGTTTGGTTAATCCTATTTTTTTTTTTTTTTGTTTTATCGTTTGTACTTTCGTTTTTGGTTATTGATTTGTAATTTGTGTTTGTAATAATATGTTTCGATTTACCTATGAATTTTCTGTACTCACTAATTTTCTTTCAAAATCACCACAATCCGAAAATTTCATTTTCTTCATACAATTTCATTTTAGATATGGCTGAAGTTTTACGAGATTTTCAGTGTAAATTATGTTCAAAACTTCTAGGATCGCGTGCGGCACTGCAGCGCCACTCGAAGGAGGTGCACAGCCGCAACTCGACCGTGGTCAGTTGTCCGCGCTGCCAGAAACTCTTCCAGAATCGCAGCAACCTGAAGATCCATATGCTCACCCATTCGGGCGTGCGTCCCTTCAAGTGAGTTCAACTCCCCGCCCAAACTTCCTGTCCTGCCTTTCTGAACATTATTACTTTTATTTATTTATTATATGTTTTTTTTTTTGCATGCATAGATGCGCGGAACCAGAATGCAATGCCGCGTTCACCACAAAGCAGTGCCTGCAATTCCATTATAAGAAGGTGCACAATTATACGCAGGAGCAGATGCCGAAGATTGAGCGCAGTGTCGCCTACACTTTCGATGCGTACTCGGGCGGTATGAAGGTGGACTTTTTGGGTAAGCCAGTGGGGGCGGAGGGGCCGTTGGAGTTGGGTGGAGAGGCGGCAGGCCCTAACGCTGCCCTATCCTTCACAGAGCAAGCACCGCGCCGACGCCGCAAGAGTCTCGAGGATCAGAACCAGAACTCAATGCTCAGCAGCTCCATGCAGAGCGACACCGAGTACAGCGACGACAACATCTTCGAGGCCATCAAGAAGAGCGGCAAATCGATCAAGGATCTCTGCCGCAATGAGCCCAATCTCTCGCTGCTCAGCTCCAAGATCTCCAGCATCTTTGGCGAGAAGGTGCCGCCCGTGCCGCAGGTCGCCCTCCAGAGCAGCGTCGGCGGCTCGTCCGTTGTGGCCGGCGCCGGCCGCAAGCGCAAGCGGAAAAAGGAGCCGCCGGGCACCTCGCATGCTGCACAGCAGCAGCAGCAGCAGCAGCAACAACAACAACAGCAGCAGCAACAGCTGCAGCAGCACCAACAACAGCAGCAACAGCAGCAGCAGCAACAGCAGCAGCAACACGCCCAGCAGTGCCACCAACAGCAGCAGCAACAGCAGCAGCAGCTCCATGGCGGCCACTTGGATCAGTCGCCGTCGCATTTGTCGCACGCGCATCAGCAGCAGCAGCAGCTGGCGCCGCCGCAGTATCATGCGCACAGTCACGCCCACTCGCACGGACACGCCCACGGCCACCCGCAGCAGCAGCAGCAGCAACAGCAGCAGCAACAGCAGCAGCAGCAACAGCAACAGCAGCAACAACTGCAACAACATCAACAGCAGCTGCACGACGCCGACGAGGACGAGGAGAGCGTCCGCCTGGAGCAGGTGCGTCGCAAGCAGAACGCCCAGCTGAGCCTGGTCGAGTCCTTCCTGACGACCACCGCACAGCGGCTGAGCGCGCAGCAGCAGGTGCAGCAGGTGGTCGCCGCAGCGGCCGCCGTCTCGGCCATGGCCGGCGCTGGCGAGGATCCCGCCAAGCTCGGCCACATGATGGGCCACATGGGCGGCGTGGGCGTTGGCGTGGGCGTGGGCCTGGACGACGACGACGATGATGACGAGGACGATGACGATGGCACCGCCCATCACCACCACCATCACCAGCAACAGCAGCAGCAGCAGCACCAACAACAACAACAACAACAACAACAACAGCAACAGCAGCAGCACCAGCAGCAACATCAGCAGCACCATTCGCACCAAACGCATCCGCACCACGCCCACTCCCATCCGCATCAGCACGGCCAGCAGGCGGCGCAGCAGCCGCTCAGCGACGCCGGCTATCGGCACGCGGCCGCCATGAACGCGGCGCTCGGCCAGAATCTGGTCGTCAGCAAGGGCAGCAAGAAGTGGATCGGCGCCGACGATCGCCATTTGAGCGATGGCGGCGATGTGACCAACGACGCGGTGGTTGTTGGTGGTGGCGGCGGCGGCGGTGGCGGGGGTGCGGGTGGCTGCGGCCAGCTGTCGGCTGGCGGCCAGGCTGGCGCCCAGGATCTGGGCTTTGCTGTGCCGCCCAGCGCCGTGGACGAGCACAGCAAGCTGCTGGGCCAGAATCGTGACTTTCTGGCGCGGCTCATGAGCAGCGCCAGCGCCAGCCACGCCCATCAGCACAGCGCGCACAGCCGCGAGGAGGACGAGAACAGCTCCTTCCTGGACGTTGTCGAGTCCAACAATAATGCGGCCGCCGCCGCAGCCGCCGCCGCCGCGGCCATGTCCCAATACCATCACAGCGCGGCGGCCAATGGCAACGCAGCGGGCGGCAGCGGCAGCGGCGGCGGCAGCGCTGCTGCTGATGGTGGTGGTGGTGGTGGTGGTGGTGGTGTCGCTGCTGGTGGGCACACGCCCACCGGTGCACCGACCGCGCCCAGCAGCGTGGAGCCGCCCCAAATGCAGATGAACTCGCTCAGCCACTCGCAGTCGTTCATGAGCTCGTTCTACAACAACGCCAACGCAAGACTGAGCGGCGCCGGCGCCGGCGTTGGCGTCGGCGCCAACTCCTCCTCGGCCAGCATGCTGGTGGAGGCGGCCCTCAACTCCGTTGGCAATATGATTGACAGCGAGAGCAACGATCTGAAGGTGCGTTCAACATAATTACACATACATACAGTTGTGAAAATAATTTATTTATTGTATAATATAATATATTAAGAATTATTATATACACATAAGGTTGTCTAAAAAAATTAATACTAGTGCCGCACAAATAGTGAATATTTTCAAAAGTGTTTTAAGATTTCTCCAGTCTTTTTATTTTTTTTAAAACGATTGCTTTTTAGATAGCCGAGATTTTACCTATTATAACCCCGGAAAAAGCTCTATTCCATTTGAACTTCTTCTTGTTATTTAACAGCAAATTAATGAAAAATCTAATCAAATTTATAAAATAAAAACGAGATTAATTCGCTTTAGTTATTGATTATTTACAACAAAAAGTGTCCCAAAGAATAACTATTAATTTGTAAATATGTACATAAGTAAATAATTTGTGTTATTGAAATTAACACTAAATATGTATGCCCATATATTTTTGAAGAGATCAAAAGAAATATTTTAAATTTTTTCATACATGTATATATACATACATATATTATTTGTAACATAATACTTAAACTTTTATACGTACACATATTTAAAGAGTTTAAAAGAAATCTTGTATATTTATACTCTTTAAATATAGAGTTCAAAATAATTATTTTAGATTCATTCTCATATTATCAAAATTGTTGGACATATGTACATATAAACATGCATATAAAATTTGAATTTTATTAATTTACCTTTTATATAATATTAATATATAACTTACATTGTATATAATATATTTAAAAAGATCAAACGAATTATTTTTGATTTATTCTCATATTTCATATATAATTTGTATTATAATAATTAAAGTTTTATATGTGCATATATTTTTTAAGAATTGTTAAGATATTTTTAAAATTCATTCTCATATGTTTACCATATTTGGGCTTACATATATACATATATAATTTGAATATTTGAACATTTTTTTTTATTTTTATACCCATTACATAAAGAGTTTAAAAGAAATATTTTGGATTTTTATATTTTTAACATTTTTGGGCATACATAAAATTTGCATTACACAAATTTACTTTTTGTGTATACATATATATTTAAATAGTTTAAAAGAAATATTTTGGATTAATTTTCATATTTTAAACATACATATTTGGGCAAACATATATAATACATATAATAATATCATTTATATTATAAAATTGAGCATTTTACATAGAGATCCAAAGAAATATTTTATTTTTTATTTCTACGCATATTTTTAACATTTTTGGCTGTTGTTGTTGTTGGCCAGGTACCCACCGATAACCACATAAATAGCGACAGCCCGATGAGCGCGCATGTGGACGCGGAGGCGCAGCGCTTTGGCAGCGGCGGTGGCAGCGGACCGAACGGCGCCGGCATTGGGGCAACGATGGACAACCTGGAGAACGAGCTGAAGATGATGAAGAACCTGGGCAGCTTTCCCATGCAGATACCGCCGCTGCCCATGTTCCAGGGCGCGTGCAACATATCGCCGAGCGCATCGACGCCCACCAATCCGCAGAGCAACCAGAATCAGAACGACGTCGACGTCGACGCTGGCAGTACGCCGCGGCCCCAGCATCCCGACTCCGATGGGTTCTCCTCGTCGCATCACCGGACGCCGCCCTCGCCGCCGCCCATTTCGCCGGGCCGCGACTATGGCGGCATGTTTGGCGCCGGCAACGGCGCCGGCGGGCCCGGCTCCAACAGCACGCCGGCGGGCAGCTCCAGCGGCGGTGGCGGTGGCGGCGGCGGCGGCGGCCAAGCGGCTGGCAACAATCTGTCGGCGTCGTCGCCGCTGCCGGCGCTGCAGCCGCAGCGACGCAACGCGTCCAGCGTGGGCAGCACATATCCGGAGCACGAGCTAATCTCACCGGCCTCCTCGCCGAGCATACCGCGCTACAACTTCAACGGCGACATGATGCGACACAAGCGCGCCGTCCAGGAGCAGGAGCAGCAGGAGCGCCGCCACAACATCTCGCGGCACAACCAAATGTCCAGCGACGAGGAGAACAGCATTATGCCCCAGAACAGGTGAGTTCGCAATCCAACTAACTAAACCCTGATCCTTAAATATTTGTTTTCCTTTTGCTAGCAGCGCCGGTCAGGATATGCGCATGAAGTTCCCGCAGTCGCAGATCGATCTCATGTACTCCAAGTACGAGAGCATGGCCAGCAATCTGAAGTACAACAGCCAGGATCTGGACTCGCCGGCCGAGTACAGGCAGAGCGGCAACAGCAATGCGGCCAGCGCAGCAGCTGCGGCCGCCGCGGCGGCCAGCGCCGCCAACGACATGTCCGATCTGCAGGGCCTGGACATGAGCTCGCGGTCGAACGCGTCCAGCAACTATCATCACAACTTCCAGCTGCCGAGCAGCCGCTACCATCATCACATCTACGACATACTCTCAGATCGCGAACAGAGCCAGCAGGCGCAGGCCCAGCAGCAGGCGCCGGCATCGGTGGTGCACCAGCAGGAGCATGGCAGCCATGGCGGGCATAGCAGTCAGCTGGCCATGCAGCAGCATCAGTCGGCGGCCATGCACAACATGCTCAGCGAGCAGCTGGGCGAGCAGGAGCACGATCAGACCACGTCGGTGGATCTTAGTCGCACCGCCAACTATGTGGTGTCGTCGCCGCCGCAGCTGCCGTACAATCATCCGCATCACGATATGCTGCGCATGGCCTCGCTGGATCTGACGCCCAACACGGCCAACATGGCGGTGGGCAACAATCGCTCGTTTTTGTCATCCCAGATGCAGCACCAGAGCCGCGAGAGTCTCGAGCATCATCGGCTATTGTCGACGGTCGAGCAGCATCGCATACTGGCCGCCTCGAATGCGGCCGCCGACCAGCATCGCCTGCTCGTCGATCCCACCGCCCACCTGCTGATGGAGCAGAACAATCGCCTGCTCGGCACCGCCGACCAGTCGCGTCTGCTCGGCGAATCGGCCGCGGCGGCCGCCCAAAATCGGCACATGGCCCGCAGCTTTGGCGCCTACCATCAGGTGGCTTCCAGTAACTATCATCCGGGCGTGCGGCCACCTCCCGTGCTGCCCTCGGCCAATCATCACGCTTCCAATCCTTCGAACTATCATCCCTTTCCCGCCTACTATTAAGTAAGAGGGAATCCTACAGAACGACATATGTATGTATGTGCTATCGGAGCGGACGAATCCACATCGGGACTATGTGCAATTCAAATATCAGACATATATATATATATATATATACATATATATACCCCAACCAATCTGGACAGGCATCTGCCTGCGTACGTTTATCCTTGATTCTATAGTTCAATTTCGAGCGCAAATAAATGCTTCAAACGTAACAATTTTTGGTTCCTCGGTTTCTATTCGCATGTAATTCTACTACACGTCACAAATAATTCATTATAAGCTATAAACAATACAAAAAACAACCAAATACTTTTAGTTTCTTAACTACTATTGGGATTATATGTGAAATATTATTATGAAATAAAAATACAACAACAGCAAAATATGGGAATAAAAACCAAAAAATATAAATAATAAAAAAACAATAAAGTGTGCCAATATGTTTAAGTGTAAATTGTGTTTTTTCCGCTTCAGCTGGCAAACTATGCATATATATAAATATATATCTATATATATATATATATATTAAATATATGATTTTGTAACAATAATTACAATATGTATAGTTGTATATGTAAAGAAAAATAAACAAATGTTTAAACAAAACAAACCAACATAAAACAAAAACAGAATGCTAAAGTATAAACTGTAATTTTAAACAATTCGCCGCTGAGTTTGTATAAAATAGAAATTGTATAAAAACAAAAGACGCTACAAAACATTAAAGGACAAAAACACGCATTGCTATTTTTACACGACAAACAAAAAAAAAAAGAAAAACAACCCAAGAAGTAAAAATTATAAACGAGTACAAAGTGTTTAGCGAAAGTTGAGTGAAAGGGCATAAAAACAACAAATAATAATACAAAAACATATAAAACTAATATTGAAACTGTAATAATAATAATAAACAATGGAATATTAATAATTTGGCTATATATGTATGTATACCCAGAAGCACATCCCAACGCAGCGATAAAAACATACCAAGTTATAATATTAATAGCTAAAACACTCATTATAATATTTGGCATATTAATATAATATACAGAACAGTTTGACGGATCAGGAACTTAGCTCAAGCGACTTTAACACTTAGTCCTTAACTCTCTTTTTTTTTAAATTTTTTTGTGTTAATGCCCATTGGGAGATGCAAGTGAATCGCATTGATTTGGCATAGCATATAACATAGGTATATAATATATAAAAAATATATAATAAATATATGCATAAATGTATATGAATGGATAATATGAATAATATATATATACATATATATATGAATGTACTAAAAGATATATAAAAATAGAAAGTAAATGAATTAATGCGTATAATTTCATGTAAATTATTAAATTTAAACAAGATTATTCAAGGCAGACACATATACAAGAGCGATATATATAAACACACACACACATCATCGCAATGATATTAATAGTGTGCGGAATGGTATATAACACACACACATATATATATGTATATATATATATATATATATATGCTGATGTGCTAAATCGCCAATAAGTAACATTGAAAATGCTGATAAAATAATATTTACATGTGGTGTAATAATATTATCGATTATTAATAAAAATGGAAATTATTTGAATGAAAAAAAAGGTATATTGTTTTCGTTAATAATTAATGAAAAACACAAGACAATGATCAACTTAAAAAAAGTATACATTGTAAATCTTAGCATCTATTGTTATATTGATGATAATAATTGGTTTTGTCATTTTGAGTTGTGCTTAAACCGAAGTTTTCCCGCATATTTAAAGCACCCATTTAAAAGAATCATCTGTTTTCTTTATCAACAAGATATCAGTATATATCAGAATAAAGTCTTTTCGATCCCAAAAGATAAGCTGTATAGAGAACTGATAAAAAAACCGTTGAACAAAGTTTTACAATTTTATATCTGAATATTCCAAATCGGTATTTCTATATTCTCGAATTCTTAAAAAAAAAAACCTTTTAAAAGTATAATAGTTTTTATGTGCAAACTTGTGAGCATGGGATTAGGTTATCTCCTATTCCGGAACACACGACAAGGACTCTCCACTCAACTATTTACAAAAAACAAATTTCAATGACAGTTTTAAAATACATATTTGTATTTGAGCAAAATTTTAATAATTAAAAATCCTTATTGTTTGCACTGACTGCCTTTTGAACATTATCCATTCGCAAGCTACTCCTCCAAATAACTATATACACTATATCTATATATACATATATATATTGTAGATATAGGTATATATATATATTTTGGTATATATGTATATATATATATATAATGTGTTTACATACTTGGCATATAATGTATGTATATTAAATACACTGGCATTTCTTTCCAAATTATTGTTGAACAAAATGCACAACGAATTTATTTTTCATATGCAATACAGACTGTACAGTGAGGCAACAGGGCGGATTAGCGCAAACATTAACAACACCATCGGCCAGAAGCAACAAGAACTGCTCGACCAAACGATAAGCAGAGCCGACAAAGCGATTGCGATTGCAGAGAGCGATAGGTGAGCGACATTTGTATTATCGAGAGCGAGCGCAGAGAGAGAGAGAGGTGGCAGCGAGAGAGCGCGTCGGGGCGTTATCATGACGCAGTAACCAATTGAATGAATGAAACGGCAGTTATTGAAATAGTTGGAAGCACAAGTACATATGACGCCGACGCCGGCGGAAATTGTGGCAGCGACGTTGACGCCACAAAAAGCATGCAATGGCAAATTGTACAAAGCGACGTCGGCGCCAGCGGCAGCGGCACCGACAATTTCAACGAAGGTCAGCGGCACGAGCAAAGATTCACTTTCGGCCGATGAAGCACAGCAGCTAGTGCCGCGGCAGCCAGACGTCGGCTCCACGAGAGTGGGCAGCGAAGTACTGATAATGACGCCCGAACAAATAGCCGAGGCGTATGAGAACGCTGTGCGAGAGGAAGAAAAAAAGAGCGGCCAAAGCGCTGAAGAGAAAAAAAATCGCTTTACGCTCCGCAGCTTTCTCGCAGCCGTGTCGGGTTTTCGCGGCAAGCTCATGCTGATTGTCGGCAATGTTTTGAGATTCATTCTGCACTTCGACATGCATGGGGGCAACACCGGCAACAACATTAATTTCGTGGAGGGGCTCATAGACTTTATGGCCGGCTCTCTGGGTGAGTCGCTGGACGCTGGACAATGTGACAGTGCTGGTCTCTTTGCTATCTATGTAATTCGCACATGTTTTTTCATTCATACAGGCGGCGCCGCGCAGGTCTATGTCTCCCAGCCATTGGACACGGTTAAAGTTAAGCTGCAAACATTTCCCGAAACTTACAAGGGCATGTTTGATTGCTTCATTAGCACCTATCGCAGGGATGGCATCTTACGGGGTCTTTATGCCGGCTCTGTGCCGGCAGTGCTGGCAAATGTTGCTGAAAATTCGGTGCTTTTTGCCGCCTACGGCGGCTGCCAGAAATTCGTCACCTACGTCGTTGGCAAAGAAACGTCCAGCGAACTGACCACTGCCCAGAACGCATGCGCCGGTTCGCTGGCCGCTTGCTTCTCCACGCTCACTCTCTGTCCCACGGAGCTGATCAAGTGCAAGCTGCAGGCACTGCGCGAGATGAAACACTTCGTGGAACCCACCCAAGCCTCCGACATTCGCACGCCCTGGACGTTGACACGTTACATCTGGCGTACCGAAGGTAAGTATTATTATTTTGGGAGCTTCTTGATAAGATTGTGTGCATATCTGGGCGTGTTGTTTCTCCTCCGTTTCTTAATAATTCATGTTTAATCGCGAGTTCTGTTGATACGCTGCACTAAAATAATCAGCTGCGTGTTTACTTGTCTGCTTTTGGCGTTGCCAGACTGCTGCAACTTAAGCAGTTCGCTTCATATGAACACTTGCCAACCATTCAAATGATATTAAATTTTAAAAGAATCTTCCAGTCACATCAAATGGACATATTAGGGTGCGTACTTGTGTGATGCACGCTTTAGTTTATCTTGTAGAAGAATTGGCAATTGCAAAATTGCAATTATTCATGCTCCTTCAAAGCAGATCATACAAACTAGTTCCAAGAACAGTTCACTTTGGAAATATCAAATTAAGTTTGCTGAATATGTTAAATATATACTTAGATATTAAATTTAATGAATCTTTCTTCTACATACATATATATAGGGTAAAAACAAAATGCAAAATTACTTACAATTATACTTTATTGTCGGAGCTTTCGGCTTCTATATACGATTTACATTTGTACTTTTGATCATTTATAGGCACACCGAAATACCTATTCAACCAATGTTTAGAGTTACGAATTCCAGGAAATATACGTTCATACGCCTTATATAAATAGCACGAATTTAATTAACAGTAATAGTGCTGAATATAATCTTAAATATGTATAACTTTTTATTGCTGATAAAAAACAATCTTATTGAAACTTACATGCGCTAAGGCTCAATAAAAATGTTGAGGGGCATAGGAAAGATTTGTAAAAAACACCTTGTACATACTATATAATATAAATTATAATTAGCGCCTTTCATAATATAATGTGTATTTATGAATTCGCTTGATGAATGAATATTATCACAGTCTTGAGGCGTTAACAGGTTTTATTGTGTGTAAATCGTTTATGCATAATGGCAGTTCTTATGTACAAGCAATGTTTGTCGTTATCAGTTAAGTGGAAATTTTACAGAATCATTTTTTGATTGACTGACAGAATGGAGCTTACATTTGTACGCTGGTGGCTTTGAAAAATCTCTGGCGATGCTCTTGTTGTGTTGCATTCGTTACGACCTGACATTTTGCTGGGGGATCTGTTTACAGATTCGCCGACAGTTGTTTAGATTTCGCGTGCATACGAGCCTGGCCATTGGCGATTGCCAACTGATAAGAATCGTCACGACCGGGGCTACTCTACATGGGGGTTCTTTTGATATAACTATAAATAGCGCAGTGGCCTCACGTGCGATCGATTCACTGTTATTTTCCACGCGCTGTCACGCACTTCAGAATCGTCGTTATCATATCTGTTTCTCTCTCTCTCTGTTTCTGTTTCTCTTTACTAAGCATCTCTCTTTCATTTTGTGTGCTTATTCGCTTTTATTCTCTTTTTTGCAGGCATACGCGGCTTCTATCGCGGGCTGAGCTCCACATTTATACGCGAGATGCCCGGATATTTCTTTTTCTTCGGCAGCTATGAGGGCACACGCGAACTACTGCGACAGTGAGTGAATTGTAGAGTATGCGAGCTGCGGCTATAACATGTGTATATTTTCAATTGACAGCGAGAATCAGACAAAGGATGAAATTGGACCGTTGCGAACAATGGTCGCTGGAGCCATCGGTGGCGTCTGCCTGTGGACATCAACATTTCCGGCCGACGTCATTAAGAGTCGCATTCAGGTAAAGAACCTCAACGAAGGCATGTTCACCGTCGGTGCAGAGATTGTTCGGCGCGAGGGCGTACTTGCGTTATATCGCGGACTGTTACCATCGGTGCTACGCACCATTCCGGCCACTGCCACGCTCTTCGTTGTCTACGAATATACCAAAAAGGCTATTCATGGAGCGATGTAGTTTCTGTGAGCTGTAACCGTTGTACCATGTCATGGACGTGACCGCGGGCGGCCACAAAACATTAGCTCGTGTTCCTAGTGCTCCATTACACACATCTTTCACTACTCCAATTACTTCAATTATTATTATTAATATTATTGCTAGTGCTAGCAGTTCAATTATCGCTGCGCTTGTCCACAAAAATCCAGTTAAATCGAGGCGAACTGTTGCCAGTTAAATGTTGGCCACTTGACGTAGTCGCCGCTTTAAAAAGTCTTGCCGGTCCGCAGACGTTTCCAGTTCACGCCATTCATGCCAAGAAATCTGTAGTTGGACGCAAACAATTAGTTGAAATTAGATGTTAGGCAATAAATTATGTTAATCGGAGTCAAAATAGCCCAGTCGTAGTGAATGGTAAATGTATTTTGTGACAATAAAAATTATTTAAAGACCAGTCGGAGACAAATTTGCCAACCATATTTAAGTCACTAGAAAATACAAGGCAAATTACCATAATCGTAAGGTGCTACGAAATTTAATCAAGTATAGTTTTTAACTTATGGACGGACTCATGGACATATACATTTATACAAATCTAACAGCAGGATTAAATAAATTGGGTAACTCAAATTGAAATTTTTTGTTATGTTAGCACTTAAACAGCCAATGAATCGAAATGAAAATAAAACATCTAAATATATTTCAAGAAAGGACGAAGATAAGATTTGCTGTGTGAGTTTGTTGAATTAAAGTTTAATTTAAGTACAAAGTCTGCACTAGATACTTTTATCTTTTACTTTTGCAACGACTATTGCAATTTGTTAAAGCTCTAATGCAATAAAATAATGTTTGAAAAAAAGTTAGACCATATTTAAAAATCTATATATTGCTTGCAAACAACTACTTACCACAACGGGCGTGTGTCCCAGCTGCTGCAGCTGTTTCAGTTTCATGGCAAACTGTCCGGTGTAGCGATCCCTTTCACGTATAACATTATTCCAGCCGGCCACTACAATGATCAGTGTGGCCACTTGTGGTGACTCCGTGCCGCCGAGCAGATGTTGCCGCGTAAGCAGCACACCGCTGTAATCCTCCGGACAGCCGGCGACGTCCATAGGCACAGCACGCCGCTGATGTCTATCGTAGCAGACGACCAGGTCGCAGCGTTCGTAGTGAGGCAGGATGTGCTTCAGGCCGACCGAGGTACGCAACAGGCTGCCCAGGGCGTCGCGTATCTCCACGAGAATGCGGTCCGTGCTGTTCAGCTTGTAGCGTCCGTCCGCCCGGTCCGGTATGTACTGTGTGTACAGTTTGCCCATTTGCTGACGCTGCCGTTCGGTGAGCAGCGGGCCGGCATAGTCGCTGCCCAGCAGCTGGACAAAGCTGTCCAGGTGGAAGTATTCGCGGCCGGGCAGGCCGCTGCGATAGGCGTGGCGCAGAAAACGCGGCTCCAGGGCGACGCGCAGCAGCTCGAGATCGTGGATGCCGCGCATGCTAAGGAACTGCAGGCAGTTGCTGTAGCAGCGTGGATAGCGCAATATTTCAGCGATACGGCTGGGCAGCATGTCCGGAAAGCGCTTTAACAATCTGTCTTCCACGCCGCTGGCGGTCTTTAGGTTGAACAGCGCAACAACAAGGCAAATGCGTTCCAAGTCCTTCAGTCGTGCCGTATCCAGTTCGCGCTCGAAGCGCAGCAGAATGCGTTCGACGAGCTCATCGTTGCAGGTCTGCAACTCGCAGCCGAGCAGCGCCATGTGCAGGCAGGCCATCAGCGAGACGCGCTCCACCTGGGCACCGAGCGCGACCAGTAGCCGATTCAGTGCGTCCACTTGTGGCAGTTTACTGCTGTAGCGCAGCACCTTAAGCAGGGCAACCAGGGTGATGTCCTCAACGCTGTTCAGCTCGGCTTGCAGGCGCTCGTAGAGATGATGCAGCAGCTCGGGATTATGTATGGGCGTCTGTGTCTTGAAGAAGCCCATGGCCATGACGCCCAGCTCCTTTAGGGTCATCTGCTGCACACACTGCGCCAGATTTTGCTCGAAGTGGAACATCTCAAACACTGGGCGACGCAGCAGATTGCACAGAAACATCGACTGCACAAGCTGCTCTGGCGGCATCTTGCGAATTTTGCGACCAAGCTTGCGTAGCGCCTGCCACACAAATTCTCCGATGCGCGCCAGACCCAACTGGTACCAGGCATCGCTGACCAGCAGCAGATGGGCACTGGACCAACGGTCAACGCGGCGACAGCACTCGATGTCCAGCGTATTCCATAGCTCCATGTAGTTGGCCTCCTTTGTGGACGCCGGCGTTGGCAGGTGCTGCAGGCAGCGCAGAGTGCTTAGCAGCTGCTCGTCGCTGAGCCTGTGCAGCTGCTCGCAAAAGGCGTCTACGAAGTCGCTAAAGCGCTCCTCGCTGATCTGTGTGTCCGTTTGCGAGCAGTGCTGCACCAGCGCCAGCAAATCCGCGTGCAGCTCATCCGGGTGCGCATTCATCACAGGCGTTAGCACACGCTGGGGCGCGCTACTGATGGGTGTGGCTACTTTTGGGCTTTCGTCGGGTCGTGCAATCTGGTACGGCTTCAGGGAGTCGGAGAGAATGCTATGTGCGTACTGATTCTCAAAGTCGATGAACATTTTTGCGGGCAGCGCCGGCGAACTGCGTAACTGACGATGCAACGAGAGGCACTGCCGGCTCTGTGCCACGACCAAGCAACGCTGCAGGCATCTTGCGGTTGTCACTATCATCTTAGCTACTGTTTAATTCATTAATTGCTCTTTTTTTTATCGAATCGGCGTTATGTCAGGGCAAGAACAAAACAAGTGCACAACGTTGGCGCACAACTTGTGGCAGTGATGCCAGATGTGTGCAATTATGCAATCATGTGGTTTGCGACCATACACTGTCATCCCCATTGCTTATTCACTTATCGATACTTTCAAGCCGCCAGTTATCGGTAGAGAATTTTAAACTAAACCTTTTTATTTAACTAACGGACTGCTGTAAAAGAGAAAAATGTTGCAATATATCTATTGTTTTAAATATTTTTTATTTTATTTTTTCTTTAAATGAATGAATAGAAATTTATGCATAGAAACAAGCATCGGTTTCGTTGATAAATTTCGCATTGTTTGTTTAGCACAAAAAGCTTAACAAAGCAAAGATAATTAAGATACGATTTTCTTGCTTGTATCTACATCAAAAAAAATTTATTGAATTATAACATTAACAAAAAAACTTTATAGGTTTTCATAATATTTGTTATATATGTATATGTTCTTTGAGTTGCTGATATACACGTAATACACCGTTATGCGTGATTTTAGCAACTGACCATGAATAATATATTATTGTTTTGTTTTGGTGCTTTCCATGGTAACCCGTTTCTGGTTTCTCATTTTTGTATTTTTTTTTATTTTCTATCGCTTTGCATTATTCAATTTGGGCTGGGTTTAACATACATAAATGACGTATACGCCATAGGAGCCCATTTTCCAACAAACTTTTGATGAACATGCACAAAATTAAGAAAACCACATATGTAATTTTTTAAGTAGTTTTACATAACAAATAAACTAAATAATTAAATACATCAGTAAAAAAAGAGGAAACCCCGTTAAGTAGCTATTTTGTAGTTACTTAAATCGGAATTTATTTAAAATTTGAATGTAAATTTTGCAGCTTTATAAATAAAAATCCAATCATCAAATAAATGTTTTAAAGGGCTTATTTAATTTGCAAACAATTATGCATTTTTATCTACGCATAAAGAAATATATGCATATATTAAAGAGAGCGTTAAATGAGATGGTATAATGATGATGATGGTGTTAAATTTGTTGGCAACTTTCTCAGTGCTCGCATTTGATAATTTGCATAACAATTAAATGCTGGCCTTTGGTTTAATTTTAAATAAAATAGTCTCACAAGAATCTCAATTTTATCAACGTTATTTTTGTCTAACTGAAACGCAATCTGCCTTAACTAGAATAAGCTCCTGTATTTTGCAAGCAGCAATTTATGTGACGACATCGTTTTCGTATAACCCAATTGGAGCTTCTAAAAATGTCGATATCGAATCCGAATTCGAAGACACTTTCATCGTGAACTTTCGTTTGACAAAATGCATGACAAAAACTGTTGTTGTTGCTGCCGTTTTGCTGGCGGCTAGAAAAATATCTATGTGACCTGTCGCAGCACATTTCATTTCAATAATAATGAAAACAAAAGTTAAAACAAACCAACAGAAAATAAATACAAAATAAATATAAAAAAAAATAAAAAATCTACCGCTAGCTGCGCGCAAACGAGATCTTGGACCAGAGGCCGTTGAAGAGAGAGGAAGGCACAAACTGAGAGACGCAGCGTACGCATGAGAAATACTAGGGCAGATAGATCAAGCCGGTGCGAGGGAGAGGGGACGATTACAAAAAGATGCTTCTCATCTCTCCCCACGCCACGGTGCTTGTAATGACAACGACATTTACAGTTGCTTGTTAATGCTCTACTTTTTGAAGCCATATCGATTATGTGGTCATAAAGGCGCGACTGCTAGAATAATATATATTATTGACTTTAGAACTCGTCTATTTGTATTTAATCTAAATACATTTGAATGTTTTTCGTACTGTGATAAATCAGGTTCCAACTATACATATATTTAGGGCTGTTTTGTATATACAATTTGTTACAAGTTAGGGTATAACTTGGCCAACGCTTTACAATCACCATTGATTTTCCCGTTTGAGCTGCGCAGTCGCTGCGGCCGCTGGTGGTATATAAATTTTGACAAAAGAAAGACTTCGGTTTAAACCAATTTTGGCAATGCGCGCGGCCAACAAGCGACAACAGCGCGACACATCAGAAGAACAGACCAAGACCAAGACCAAGACCAAGACCAGCGAGTTTCACACAAGGCAACGGACACCCGATGACAACGATGTATTCCGTGAGTGCGCGAAATGTGATTCCGGTTGGGCTGCTGGCGCTGCTGGTGCCGACGCTGGTGACGGCCTTTGGGAACGAGTATGTGCACATTAAGGTGCACGTGCCCAAGGAGCAGGCGCCCAGCATTGCCTTGGAGCCCGAGCAGGGATCGCCGCACAAGGTCATCCATCACTTTCACCATCACGGCTCGCCACACCAAAGGGCGCGCGGTCGGCCGCCCACCAAGCCGAAGAGCAGCCCGCTGCTGGAGAGTGTCATTCTGTCCGATCTGGACAAGCCGCTGCACATGAGCGAGCATGCGGACTATCTGAACCATGCCAAGGAGCTGGCCGAGCATCTCAGCGAGACATACGCGATCAAAAAGCCCCCGCCGCCCAAGAAGAAGGTGAACACCTACACGATCATCGAGGAGAAGCAGCGTCCAAGCGGCTACGACTATGAATCGCTGCCGGAGCACGGCGTGGACACGTATCGCGTGATCGACAGCCGGCCCCAGCACCATCAGCACAAGCACTTCCAGCACCTGCAGCCCGACGACGATGACGACGATGTGGGCTACCACTATCCGGAGCCCGTGCGTCATCATCGCCACAAAAGCGCTTCCGCGTCGTACCATGGCGGCGGCTATGCAGAGCCAGCGCCCGTGGAGGAGCCATTGGACCCGGACCAGGGCTACAGTTACTCGCCGCCCGCCTATGCCAATGTGAAGTCGGCGCGCGCACCTGCCCACACGCTGGAGGCGCCCGAGGAGTCAGCTCTGGACACTCCCTATCCTTACGACTTTGGTGGCAGCAGCAGTGGCTTCCGCCCATCGCCGCAGGTGCACGCCCAGCCGGATACCTACGAGGATGAGATCGATGCGTATGCGGCGCCGATCCCACCGCGGCGCCGTCGTCCGGGCCCCGTGGATTGGTCCAGCCACTCCGGCTACAGCGGAGCTGCCGCCGAAACATTCAGCGGCGGCGAGAGCTACCATGTCGGGCATGTCCAGGGCGTGGCCAACAGCGGATATCAATATACCGGGCCTTACCTGTAGTCCTGTCGCTTCAAATCTTACTTTAATGCTAATTTATTGAATTTTTTTATCATAATTTTAAGGTTGATTAAAGTTCAAAGCTGAACAGTTTAAAAAAATTTGTGTTTTTTTACAATATAATTAAATTATAAATTATATTCGGAAATAATACCCATTAATTTAATTTAATAAATTTTCTTATATTTAATGTTTTTTTTATATATAAATTAAAATAAAATAAAAAATTAATATAAAATTTAAAAAAAATATTTAATTAATAACAATTAATTGATTAAGTAATTAAAATTAATTAAGACTTTCGTATGTGAAGACAGAAATTTAATTTATTTTCAGTGTGTAAACTGTTTTTTGTTTATTTTTTTAAATATCATTTTATACCTCGTGAATGGCTTATGGGTTTTCCAACAGATAAAGAAATCAATGCTTTAGCTTGATTTTATTAAATAATTAAGTAGAAAATTCAGCTACAAGTTTACTTCAAATATACATAAGTATGCAGAATATGCAGCCACATATTTTTGCCTGGGTACATTGTATAGGTGGAGTTACTCAGGTAAGTGAATTAGTATAGTATTGTCTTAGTCAGACCTAATTAATCCAATTTATTAATTGGTTCGGCTTGATAGCTGATAGCCATATCCTATACTCAAAAGTTATTATGACAAAGCTTTAGCTACAACATGATTGGTTGTCGTTCACAACGTGTTTAGCGGGCCAGGTTGTTTCTCGAATAATGCATTTATTACATATGTGTCGCACAATACCATATATATGTACATATATCTACAGCATATGTATGTATTACCAGGTATATATATATATATATATATGTATACATGTGTATATAGCAAAGCTCGTTATTAATGTAGAGCTGCCAATTATATTATCAGCTAGTGTGTAAGGGGCGCAGTTGGGATTCGTCCTGCCAATGGGCAATAGGACAGACGACGATGAGCCACCCCATCGACCAGGTGCTGCACGGTCATCTGCGCTTCTATCAGCTGCTCGGCGCGCACGGGCTGCCGCTGCCCGGCGATGCGCGACCGGAACGAAAGTCGCAAGTGCTTCAGATCTGGGCTGGCTGCCTGTTGATCATGCTCAGTGCAGTGACGTTGCTCTGCGTGACCAGCGACGACGACTTCCTTTATCGGGCCGACGCTTTTAGCTATTTCAACGATGCGATGAAGTTCGGCTTCGCCGAACTGGCCGTGCTGACCATTTACGGCGAATCCTTGTGGCGACGCGCCCCATTGGCACGCTTCTGGCAGCTGTATGCGACTCTGACCGCGGCATCCGCAGTCACGTGGACGCCGCCAGCGGCTCGCACGCTGTGGCAGCAGCTGGTGCAGCATCGTCGCTTTCTCGTTCAGTTCTACGGCACGCAGTCGCTGGAGCTGTTGCTGCTGACCCTGTTTAGCCTTGAGCAGGAGGTCAGCCGGCACATTCTGCTGTTCTGGTGCTGCTTTCAGCCGTTCGTGTTTGTGGTGCATTTGCGGAACACGCAATTTCTGCTGCACCTGGACCTGGTGCGCCAGCAGTTGGTGCAGCTGCACGACGAGCTGGCGCTGCTGGTCGAGTACTCGCACTTCGCCAGCGGCGCGGCCAGTTTCGCCGGCTTCGAGGAGTATCTGCGGCGGCGGGTGCGCGAGAAGCAACTAACGTACGAGCGCATCTACGAAATGTGCACCAGCTTTGCCGAGGCCTTCAGCTACTCCGTGCTCGCGGTGCTGCTCATGATCTATATACGCATCACGGTCGACTGCTATTTCATGTACTATACCATCTACAACAATATCGCGAACATTGGTAAGTTCTGTGCTGCTGCCTTGCTCTAATTGAAAGTCTTTCCCGCTCACAGACTACTATCTGCTGCTGCCCGCCGTGCTGCAGATACCCGCTTTCATCTATGCCTCGCACAGCTGCATGCAACTGGTGCCACGCATCGCTCACCAGCTGCACAACATTGCCACCAACTGTGCCGCCCTCTCCCTACAGGTGTGCAAGTAATCCCCATAACAATAGATTCTTCTAAGCTCTATTCGCCTTTCACACAGGTCCAGAACTTCTCGCTACAAATTCTACATGAACCAGTGCGCATCGACTGTATGGGCATCATTATTCTGGACACTCATCTACTCACACGGGTAGGTGGCAGCTCCAATAACGAGCATCGACTAATTCCAACGGCTTCTTTACAGATTGCTTACGCCGTTTGCACCTATATGATCTTTACAGTGCAGCTTATGCCCAAGTTGAGCGGAGGTGCCTATAACTAGATCGCTACTTATTATTAGCATTAGATACATTTAGAAATCTTTAGATTGCGCTTAAAACTGGTTACTCCTACTCAGATAACACTTGAGGCGTTAATTGCAAGTATTGCATTATAATTTAATATTAAAGCTTTATATATATATATATATATATATATATATATATATATTCATTTTTATATATGTATATATGTGTGTATGTCGTATATTCAATAAAACTATATCAATAATATCCTAAAACGAATGGGTTATAAGCATCGATCAGGTCTGCAGGCGGGTCGAGGTGTTTGGGATTGCGCGAAGCGTCGTTCCGTATTTACACGTGCGTCTAGGTTGGACGGGCTTTTACATTTTTCATTCTTTTTTCTTGAGGGATAGCGGGGCTGACTACAGACTAAACATCATCTATCCCATCCCAACCAAATATCCGTTTTTCAACAGCTGGCGGGATTTGGAATTCGTCTGGCTTAAAGTACGATTGCAATTAAGTGCGTATTTTAAATACATATATGTATCTCTATATATATATATATATATATATATATATAAGTATATCCCTTATATATACATGAATATATATATATAAATATATATTTCTATATGTGAGTGTGTATGTTGTGGTGTGTGCAGTGTTAATAACTTGTCTAATCATATTCATGACTTGACTCCCGTTTCGCAATCAAATTCTCGCGTTCATCGTCGTTGCCCTCGATGATGGTTATGGTATTGGAATGGGCCGAGCGATTCAGCGGTTTAACGCGATGTACCGACGCGGTGAGGCCAGATTCGGTGAACACCTCGACCTCGTCGTCTTCATCGTCATCGGGCACTGTGAAATACGGATGCGATGAGACTGGGCGGAACTTATAGCCCGTGAGCACAAAGAACACGTATGTGGCCATCTCGCGGAACATCTCGTCCAGCCAGGCGTACTGAAACACGACCGTCATCTGCAGCAAGTCGACAATGATGCGCGTGAAGTAAATGTAGCAGACGATCATGATATAAAACTGGCGAAAGAGCTTTAGCTTGCGCAGATTAATTGCCGCCTTGCCGTCTGTCGCTGACGCCTCGTGCAAATGGCGGATGGACCATACAATTGGGAACAGTATGGCGCCGCAGCATAGCAGGTCAACGAAGAAGAAAATGTTGTGCCAGGTGCGGAATTCAGCGTCGCTCTGATCCGATTCGTCCGTTATGATTTGCGCAACATTTGCCAAAACCTTAAAAGGGATTAAATTCAATTCATTAGTTGGGTAACAAGAGGACATTACAGCTGCTAGCGAACCTGAAGCGGAATGACGATCATAAAGATCTTCTTGTCTTTGTCGGAGAGAATGTGCTTGATGAATGTCCAGCCAGTACCGATGAGCACAATAGTTATGAATAGCACGGCGCCCTTCAGGAGATGCGCAATATAGTAGAGTATGGCCCAGGTTTCCACATGCTCGCCGCGCTTCTCAATGAAATGGTAATTTATTGAATGGAACATTAGGGACAGCGACTTAAGAAACACGAGCACAGCCATCAGGTAGTGTATCTTGTAGACAGTGTGCCTGTAAAACAATTGAACAGTTTAATTAAAATGAAAACCGCTGAGCTAAGGCAGACTCACTTGCTCTTCTTCAGTATGAATACCCAGAAAAGGCCAGACAAAAAGAATAACAGACTCATCATAAAGTACAAAGCAGGCAGCGGCATTTCACCCGCCGACAAATAATTGCCATTATTGTTCTCCTCAATGTCCACCTAAACGAATTGCATTTATTTAAAACTCAATGGTATCCAAAGAGAAGCATTACTTACGTCAAAGGATAGCATCTTGGGACGATTGTAGTTGGGGCAGGCATGGAAATACAAATTGTACAGTCCTTCGTCGTGCTGCGTTGCCACAAACATCGAGAACGTGAAACGGTAATAGTTGATGCCACCGACCGTTTGCTTGATGAGCGGAAGCGAGAAGTTCCTGCAAAGTTCCTCCTGCGGTTGCCTATACAAAGTGGATTCGTAGAAGTTGGACACCGACCCTGAAGCATCATCCACCGGCAGCAATGGCTGCAATTCAGCGTCATCGACCTTTTTGTTGTTGTTGCTGCTGCTGGACGCTGTAGAGGATGCGGCCGCAACTGCAGCAGCATCTCCAATGGGATCTGCATCAACAGCTGCACCAACAGGAGCGCTGTTACCAGAATTGTTTCCGGCACTAGCACCGGCAACGGCTTCACCATCGGCAGCGGCTTCAGACTCATTACCGACTAGTACACCGCTTGCAACGGCAGCATTGAGATTAGCTGCCGGAACTGCCGCCACTGAAGCAGCACTGGCTGCATCTGCTTTTGGTTGGTCGACAATCTTTTTGGGCTCGTCGATTACTTCGTGCTCTGCTTTTGGCTCCTTGACGGCAGGCTCCACCTTCGGCGCCGCCTCGATCTTGCCCGCAACAATTGGTGAAGACAGCTTGGGCTGTTCGGCATTTGCATTTCCCACGGCAGCATCCTGGTCCGGCTGCATCGGCTCCTCCACGGAATGATAGTCGGCGTCTACTGGTTCCTCGGAATCTATGGCCACCACAGCACGACGCCGACGCTGCTGCTTAAACAGCGCCGTGTCGCTAACCTTAGCCGCATGCGAGTTGCGCTTGTGACGGTACATGACATCCTTGTAGACATGCTTGTTTGCCCATTCCGGTGAACACAGCACACGGACTCTGTAGAAAACAGCAGAAATAAATTATTGCATCATCAAATAAATTATTACATCACTGGCGACTTGGGCACTTACTTAAGCTCCTTCAGGTCAAGCACGAAGAATAGAATTGGGCCACTTTTTTGCTTGGAGGGCGGCTCTTCAAGTATGCACTTATTTTGATGCGAGTCTAGGTACGGGTTGAGCTGATCGATGGTCGTCTTGTCCAGCGATAGACCAAACTGGAATAACAAAAGGTTGTTAATACAATCATGGAAATTTTAGAAATTTTATTGTGTATTTACCAAATCCGTGGACTGTTCATCCTCAATGGTCAGCTGGCTCAGCTGGACGTCCAAGTGGCCGTTGGTGTAAAAGCCGAATGTGCTCAGCGCAATATACGGGCGCATATCATTCTGTTAACGCACACACACAGTCAGACATGCATATAAATGGAGTATACGTAAATGCGTGCAAAAAATTACAATCCGATCGGAATGATGTTGGGATTGGGTTACCGGCTATAATTACTTACGCGAACTTCCAGGTGGTGTTTGCGCGATAGGACCGCATTGGGTGCAATCAGCAGCGCTGCGATTAGAGCCGCAAATATTGATTTAATGTTTAATGTGTGCGCTGGCGTTGCCGCACGCATTTTTTCTGCACTTGTTTATTTTGCGTGTCCCGTGTCGCCTGTGTGGCACCTTTTGCAGCTATCGAAATCGATTGGGATATGCCAAGGCAGCCAAGACTCGGAACGTTGCACCTATTCGAATTAATTAGGCTCGATTTGCTGCGCTCGTTGTTATTGCAATCACAATTAATCACAGTTCAACAATATCTTTTGCTTAGTGTTTGTCGTCTTGTTGCACACAATAAAATCCGCAGCTAGCACATTAGTACTGCTAGCGATGGCAAGAACGGATATCGATTAATCGATATTATTTTATTGGGGCGATGTTAAAAAATTCAAATTCAAATTTATCCAACACGATCTATGGTTGCTTATTAATGGACAACTTTTATTAAAAATAATAATTTTAATGTACATATCAAATTCAAATCGAAATTGTTAAAATACAAAAAAGCTTCAAACATTGTTTAGCAGAAATTTGTAGGGTACTGACTTTTGGGAAATTTGTAGAGCTATAAAGATATTTGCAACTCTATTGAGCAGAATGTGAAATTCCAATTGGATTGGATTGATAGAGTTTAAGAGTTTATTTTTCAGTGAATAATATGAATATATGTAATTAATTGTTTTATAATACAATAAAATCTACTTCAAAGGGACAAACACAGAAAATTCCGATTTAAGAAACAGCTAATGAATATTGACTAAATTGCGATAAATATGTATGTTTATTTGCTATTCCATGTAGGTCATGTAAGGCTCTGTCAAGGACTTGCCCAGGTCGCGGCGCGAGTGTAGGCCGTGTTCGCGTAGCCGTGTCTTGAACTTGCCGGGACCCAGCGTAATAGAGCCGAGCGTCTTCTTGCCACGCAGCGTGGCTGCCTCAAACGATGGCGGCGGAGTCAGTTTGATGGGCTTTTGGGGCGTCTTGTCCTTAACGTCGAGCCAGGCAATTTTAGAGGCG
This sequence comes from Drosophila lacertosa, assembly GCA_004143845.1. NCBI lineage: Eukaryota > Metazoa > Arthropoda > Insecta > Diptera > Drosophilidae > Drosophila > Drosophila lacertosa. The sequence continues at coordinate 28,077 of SCDZ01000382.1, forward strand.
TCGCCCGCGTCGGCCGCGTCGACCGCTTCAAACGGCTTAACGGGCGTGACAAGCGACAAAGCTTTGTGCTTCTTCTGGTAGTACATAACCTCGAAGGCCAGCGTGACCATGGCCAGAATGAGACCAAAGAGTGTGGCTATGAAAACGCCGCCCAAGCTCTCCAAGGTAATGCCCTCCTGATCTTCGGAGAGCGGACAGCTCTCCACATTCGATTGATTCCAGTATTTGCCCTTGAGCTCCTCAAAGAATCGCTCCTTCTGCAGCTCCAGAATCGCATAGCTCAGCTCATCCTGCCATAAGCATCAAGTGATTTCAATGGGATTGCATATTATGGATATGATACTCACGCCTAAGTGGCTGCCCTGCTGGACGGCGACGGCGTAGGGCTGCTCGGCAAACACCTCGCCCACCTCGGTGAGATTGCAGTTTCTGGTCACCTCGTACTTGATCTCGGCGGAGTCGTGGATGAACGCGTAGTCGGCATTGCCGTGCGCGTCCACGTTGGCGAAGCCTTCGCGAGCATCGCGCACGGGCTTCGAGCTGTTGATGGCCAGCAGAATGTGGCCGTACTGCTCCTTGATGGGATAGTCCCAGATGCGAAACTTGCGAAAGTCCTTGGACGAGTTGAGCGCCAGCTCCTTCCACATGCGGTACAGCGTGTCCTCCGCAAACTTCATGTTCATGAAATAGTGATGCGTGTCCGAGTCGCCAACCACCGTGTAATTGATGCGCGACTGCCGCGCCAGCTGCTCCAGCGACTGGACTGGCGTCTGCATGCGCTCGACGGTGAGAAAGGCGGCCAGATTGGCCGTAAACGTGGCCAGCATGAGCACCACAAACAGCCAATAGGCCGCCACCAGCAGGCGGCCCGAAATCGCCTTGGGCGCCTCGCCGCCGCCCTGCGGCGTGAACGAGGTCAGCGCAAACCAGAAGCTCTCGCGCAGCGTGAACTCGCGACACTCGTACGGATAGGCGTCGCGATTGTTGCGCGAACTGTACGGCGAGTACTTGTCCAGGACCCAGATCATCAGGGCGGTGCCCACCAGGGCGGCCACGATGCTCAGCCAGACCTCCAGCCGCAGCACGGTCATGAACTTGAACAGCGAGGTGCGTCGCATCGGCTTCCGCATGACGATCGAGATGCCCGTCTGCTCGTAGTAGGGGGGCAGGAAGTCGACAACTTCCTCGCGCTCCGAGTACATTTTGAGGGCGGCAATCGCAAAGTCTGTCTCGCCGCTGACCAGGTCGCCGATGACGCCGTCCCACTCGTGCAGCTCGTTGCGCTCGCCCATGTGGCCCACCTTGGGCGCCACGATTTCGTAGTTGAAGTTGAGCTTCGCCGCCAGCCGCTCCATGAAGTCAATGCAGTAGCCTTCCCAGATCAGCGCGCCGCTTCTGGTGCGCAACAGCTCACCGGTCTGGGCGTTGCGGCGATAGTAGCTCCAGGGCACGCTTTCGGCGGTGCCAATGCGAAAGAAACGCCGACTCGGGCTGATTGTCTCGTTGAGCAGCCGCAGCTCGCCCGCCGACCAAATGGCCAGATCCGTTTTGGCCTCGTGCTCGTTGGAATAGTAGCCCACCGAGATGTTGGCCACGAAGCCCAGAGGCGGCAGCGGCCCCTCCTCGGCCGTCGGCTCCGGCCCAGTGGTCTTGAACGCATCCTCGCCGGCCGGCGCATAGCCCAGAAAGTTGCTCCAGTGCACGTTGTCCAGCCAGCCGCTGTTGGCGGCCTCCCCGTTGGCCGCCTCGGCGCTGCTGTTGCAGTCCAGGTAAACGGGCTCTGGGTACCAGTTACCCATCTGCGCCGCGTCAATCAAACTGCGCAGCACATCCAGCAGCAGGCCGCGGTGCAACTGCAACAATTCGTAAGGTTAAAGTGGAGGCTGAACTAAAGTCGTACTGGAAATTCGCCGCAGTTCCAATCAACTGCAAGTTCTAATAGGTATTTTATTCTCTCTCTCTCTCTCTCTCTTTGCAGCAATTAGTTGGGCTTGAGTGGAAGTGGAGTGGAGTGAATACAATTCCAATTGGAATAACCAGCTGCAAATTCTAATAGGCATTTTAAGTTAAGCTATCCCCGCTTTTTGACTCTTTCTCTCTTTCTCTCTCTCTCTCTCTCTCTCTATCACTCTTTACTGACTGGATATGAAAACTCTTGATATAAGGCATTTGGCATCTGGTCTACAAGAGTATTTCACTTCGAAGACACTATCTAAATGTATTTTTTAGTGGTAAAATGTTTACGACTGTAGCTTTAAGCGGTCTTTCATAATCTAAAGATTTTTACCAGGACTATTGTGGAAATAATAACAGCCTGACAAAATATATTTATATATAGAAAATGCATTTACGAAACTCAAGTCCCTGGCTTACCGTAAATCCGCTGCCGCAATAAAGGTCCCGCATCTGCATAGACCGACAGATGGAGCGAGCGTTCAATGTGAAGCGCGTGGCAAACTCCACCTGGCGCTTGTACTTGAAAACGCGATCCCTGGTGTCCAGGAAAACCAGATGCCACTCGGTCGGACGCCTGAACAGCTTGGCCTTGTCCACCTGCGACGATTGGCGGCGTTTAAAGGCGGCTGCTCGCCAGCTTCTAACGGCAGCTACTCACCCGCTCAAAGATACCGTTCATGGCGCCGCCGCGGGCAAACATGGCATAATAGGTGGGCGCGGGACGCAGCGAGCTGATGCGCTCGACAAAATCGTCGGACTGCGTGGCGCTGGCGTCCAGGAGGAGCGTGCGAAAGGGATAGCCGGTCATCAGCTGCTGCATGGCCTCCATGGTGTCGCGTGGATTCTGAAAGATCATGGCCACATTGTTGGCGCGCTTCTTGCGCATGAACTCGCCAAACATGTCCAAAAAGGGACGCATCACCCGATCCAGGCGCACATACGCAATCCCATAAGCGCGTGCCAGCTCATAGCCCTGCGACCAGGAGCTGTAGCTGAGATCAATGATTACCGTGCTGCCCACGCTGGCCAGGATCTCGCAAACTGCAGTGGCTTAAAAATATCGTAATGCAAATTAAATATTCGCCTACTCACAGCTTTCCATGTCCCGCTGCTCGTCCGTGTGCGTCAGCTGGACCACCGCATCCCTAATATCCATGCCCAGTTGCAGGGATTCTAGCTCTTTCAGCACGGCCGCAATATCCGCTTCAAAGTCTGCACGCTGCACGGGCTCGATCCAAAAGGCTGCCGAAGGAGATGACATTACAGAGAATTGGACTTTATACCTGCTATCAGGGTATACATACTTATTTTCAGCTCCCTGGCGCTGGCCAGGCACAGGCTCAGGCCCAGGCTGAGAAACACGCACAGCCAAAGTCGCGGGCACTGTAACCGTTCCATTTTGCTGCTAAACAGCGAGTGGCGCTCGTAAATTGGCCAAACTGCCGCCTGGGCACCAAGCTAGCCCAACAATTGACATGTAACAAATAATTGCCCACAATTTGTGCCCAACGATTGGACGTCTGTCAATGTGCAATGTGCATTTTAGAGTAGCTCCCGGCTTCAGTTGTCAGTTTGCAATTCGCATTAAATTTGAATGCAGTCACCGAGACAGGAAACCACCCGAAACTGCCCACTGGACACTGAGCATATTAAAAAGCAATAGGCAAACAGAAGACGGATCGACTAAAATACCAGTTTTGATTACATGGTCCTTCAGTTTCAGGGCAGTCAAATAAATTCGCAATACCCAGTTAAGAATTAAAGTTTTCTATAAACAAATTTGTGGGCCCATAGTTAGGCATTTGACTAACAACCAATTTAAGGGTACAGGGTATAAGCCCTTAAATTGAAAAGTATTTAATCAAGAATGATAAACTGCATTGGGTAAATAATTATTCATATTGAACATGTCTGTCTGGAGGTTAATGCGATGGCTTTGGCAAAGGTCAATGGTATTTATAGCTTTATAGTATATTGTAATTATAATTTATATTTGATATAGTTTCCATTTAAAAGGACCTAGCAAAAAGTAACTCATTTAACATATTTTGTTTACTTGGCTGAAATTATTTACTGCATAGATAAGGAATACGTAAAACACGCTTTAGAAAAAGAAATGAGTACAGTTATCGAATTAATTTTTAAATAATGCTTAAGAATAAAAAATTTTTAAGAAGTTTTTAAAAATAAAAAAACTGGTTTGCTTTATTCGCCAGCAATTTAGAGTATTACCACGTTGAAGGGCAATATATAAAGCATGGCTTTATTTACATAAATTAGTTGTAAGGATTTCATAGAGCTGCTTAAATAAAATAGCCGATAATTGTTTAATCTTAAGCTTTAACGAACATTCGTATCGTACAATACTTGATTACTACATGTATATGTACTCGTTTATAAATCTAGGTAATTATGATTCAAAGATTATTGAAATGTTTCGTAAATGAACTTATAAAAACAAAAAAAAATATATATATATACTATATATATGTACATATATTTTAAAATATGAATATTTATAAGTGCCCGAAGTCGATAGGTTCGCAATTTAACAGAACTTGGCAACTGCCGCTATATTTAGGTACCGTGCAGATGTGAGAGTATCGACTCAATGTCCTCGATCTGAACGCCGGCATCGTGTCCTTCCATCTGCAGCTCCTCGCTGTTATTTCCCTTCAGCGGCGTATTACTGCAATTGAGAAAGAAAGGAATGTCAAATGATTAAAGCAGGCCAGCAATAGAAGAAAAATGTCATTGGTAAGAAATAAAAGATTTTGCACACTCGCCATCTCCCTTTAGCTTTTAAGGTTGTACAACAGAAAGTGTATTGTATATGAAATTATTGAAGCTTCAAAACATAAAAGATATTGCCTTAAAATAATTGATAGGAACTTTTCGATTTACAATCGAAGCATGTACATATTCGGTAATTTCCAGAATTGAAGCTAACATAAATAAATACTACGTTGAATAGTTAAAAGGATTATGTCATTCCTGACATAACCCGAAGCTATGGAATGTATTATTCAGTTAGCAAATTGATGTCCGTATCGATTATCGTTTAAGGTTGCAATAAGCTGCAATCGTCAGACTTACATGGACGCCACCTCCAAGTCGTTGTCGTCATGCTCCTCATTCTGCGTATGCCTGTTCAGCGGCGTTGACGACGCAATGGGCTTAACCTGATCCTGACTCGAGCCGCTGGTAAAATGAATGATGCGCTTCTTAGGTATGTTCCGTATGGATGAGGCATTCGAGTTGTCCTCGCCACTGGCTAGTGTCCGATGCAGCAGCTGCGGACTCGTGATGCGCACGGTGTGCATTTCACTGTCCACCATGATGCGCATTTGAAAGTTCTTGAAGTAAGTGGGCGGCTGGCGCGGTACGGGCTGTGCGGGTTTGCTGCCGTTGTCCGCATACGAAAAGCTGAACGTGTTGGCCACATGACTGGCGCTCCGGCACATGTCCAGCTCGTACTCGCCGCTGGCCGGCGCCTGTTGCTGCGGCTGGCGTGGCAGCAGTTCCGGTGAATGTTGCGTTGTCTGCGCCTCAGCGAGCGTGGCCAATGTCTCTCGCGCCTCAGCACGCTTTTTGGCTGGTTTCTTGGTTGCTTTGGCAGTGGTCACAGCCTTGACCAACTTGGCCGCCTCGCTGCTGCTTGGCTGTTGATCTTCGGGCGCGGGTGCTGCAAGAAAACAACAGGATTACTGACCTGGCATTCGAAATGAATGCAGCTAGCTACTTACTCTTGTTGTCGATCAGTCTCGACGAGCGTCGCATATTGCCGCGCATGGGCTCCGCGGCGGGCGGCTTTCTGGGTCGCCCACGTCGCTGTCCCGTTGTCGTCGATGGCGCCGGTTGTGCGTCAATTTCAACTGCGGCACGTCCAATCTTTGGCAGTTGCTGCTGCTGCTTTTTGGCGCTCAGATTTAGAGCGAAGAGCAGCGCCGGATCGAGATCACTGCTGGATGGCTCGGGCTGCTCGGATTTGGTTTTAGCGGGTTCGCTGGGCGCTGGCTTGGCCTTGACAGATTTACTGGGAGCAGGCGCACTCTTCGCCGGCTCAGCGGTCATTAACGCTGGTTTCTCGTTGTTCGCCTTTAGGCTCTCCTTTTTCGGGGACTTGTTCGCACGTATGGGATTGGGATTGGACAGCTGTGCGGTCTCGCGCATATTTGTAAGCTTCTTGGTGGTTTTCCTGGGCCGCGCCTTGGGCGTGGTCTGCTGCTTCACCTTGGCCTTGACGCGTTCGCGCACCTTGGCCAGATCCAGCATACGCTGGGCATGCTCAATAACTTGAATTTCGCGGCTGGCCTCGGCAACGGTCTTAACGGGCAGCGTTGCAAGTGGCGCCATTTCGCCACTGGTGTCTGCATCCGATTTGGCCACGGCAGCATCTTTGCTGGGTGTCAGCCAATTACGTAGCGGATAACGCACCTCACCGTCCTGGCTGACCAGCTGCGCGGGCTCGCTGTCAATGGCCAGCGGTGGCGCATCCCGTGCGCCAGCAGCCGCCGCTGTCTTCATCCATTCCTCGTCCTCGGTGCTGCTGATGTCCGAGAGGCTTTCCATGTCCAGCAGCTTCATAGTGCGTGCAGGCAGCACAGCTGCAGCCTTCTGGCTGGAGTGCTCCGATGAGGATTCTGATGTATTATTGTTGCTGCTGCTGTTGCTGTTGCCGCTGCTGCTGCTGGCGCTGCTGGACGAGCTCGAGCTGCTGGAGGAAGTGGAGCTGCTGGCGCTGGAGCTGCTGCTGCTGGAGTTGTCGACGACCGCATCGGGCAGACCAGAGACCAGTTTATAGTGTGGCGCCTCCACCAACGACGCCTCCACATTGACAGCCAGCGCAGCGGCGCCCTCGATGCTGTCAACGGCCTCGCTGCCGAACGAGCGCACGCGTCGCAGCACCGTCGGCTCCACGGGCAGCCACTTGGCATTTAGCTCGAGGCATGTAGTCGAACTCTGCTTGGTTATCTCCTCGGCGATCTCGCGGGGCGGCGTTGGTTGCAGTGCGCACTGCGCATTCGTGTCCGTGTGCTCGGCCTCGTCGGGTCGGTAGTAGGAGCTGCCCGAGGAGTACTCCGTTTTGGCCGCGCTGCCGTGCGGTGTGCCCAACGCATGGCCGAACGGCGTGTTTAGACGCATGCCCGGCGTGATCGCGGTCAGCATGGGCGTGTCGATTATGCTCTTTGTGTCGCTGCCAAATAGGAACGACGCCGTGGGCAACAGCTTGGCGTAGGGCGTGTCCATGGGCGGCATCAGCGTCGGCCCGGGCGTCGGCGGCACGTCACCAGCGCCCGAGACTATCACTTTGAATGGGGTTTCCAGCAGTATGGCTACGTCGGGTATGCGATCTGCTGGCTGCTCTTTGGTCTCCGGCTTGACGGGCGTTGGCTTAATTTGCGGCAGTTGCAATTGCTGCTGCTGCTCCTGTTTCAGATCTGGCTCGGGCTTTGCAGGCTCCTTGGGGGCCTTAGCTTCCTTGTTCTTCTTGGGCTTGTCGTTGTCCTTGCTCTCTTGCATCTGCGGGCTGACAGCCATTGGCTTTTTAGGTAGCTTCGCCGGCGTTGTTATCTTTATATTGAACTCGCCCTCGGCGCTGTTCGCTTGCAGCAATTGCTGCTGCTTCTGCCTCTGCTTTTTTCTTCTGGCACCCAGCGATGGAGATCTTTGTTTCTTTTGCTTGGACGCCAGCGGCGTGGCTTGCGCCAGAGTCTTCTTCTTGCTGGCCACGGGCCGATTGCGACGCACGCGCGCCTTGTTCACCTCAGTCTCCTGGCGCTGGGCGTTAATTTCGCGCAAACGCTGCTCCAGATCGGTGCTGGAGCTATTCATCTGGCGATGCCAGGCAGCTAGCAGATCCTCCTTGCCGTCGCCCGGCTCGGGCTGCACAGCGAGCACATTTGGCTGCTGTGCCTTTTCGTTCTCCTTGCTGTCATCCAAGTTACTCGATGTGCACTTCTCCGCCTGCTGTGGCTTGCTGCCGCTTTCGGGGCGACCCTCGTCCTGTGCTGCGACCGACTGGGAAATGATGCGTTTGCAGGCTTTGGCCGCGACTCGACGCTTCTGCTTGCGCTTGGGCGTTGCGGCCAACAACGACGCCACCGTAGCCACTGGAGCGGCTAGCTTGGCTGACTTCTTGGATGCTGTGACTGCCTTGATCACCGTCTGATTGCTGCATTCCTCCATGGCGAAAAGTGGCGGCACACAACTGTTGCTTTCATTGCCACTTACATCGGCAGCAACTGCTGTTGCCGCAGCTGCAATTTCAGTTGGTGCTGACGCAGCTGGCGGAGAGGTTCCTACTGCTGCTGCAGAGCCAGCATTGCCGAAGCTTGGCAGTATTTCCACGCTTTTGATGATAATTGGCTTCTCCAGCGCTGTGTTAGCTGCTTTTTCCTGTTCGGTCATTTTCTCCTTGCGCGCCTTTAACTGCGCTCGCCGCTGCACATGCTGCGACTGCAGGCGGCGCGTGGAGAGGGGCGTGCTCTGCATTTTGGTGACTGCCTTCGGCGAGAAGTTGAGCGTGCGCACGTGCGAGTTGCGCTTCCGGGGCGTGGACAGGCTACGAAAGGCCTTCACGTTCACAATGCCCGACGTGGAGGGCGTTGCGCGGTCCAGCACCAACCGCGATGAGTCCAGCGAGGCGGGCACAGCGCTAGCGTTGGACACCTTGCAGGCCGAGAGCTCAAGCGGCACTGGCTTTGGCTGCTCGGCAATTAGTTGCGCTGGCGGCGCCACCGAAGGCGGCTCCACATGCGTTGGTGGCTGCTTGACGGCGCTGTTGATTATTATCGAGTTGGGCGGCAGCTGATTGGCCGTCACCGTAATGGGCTCCGGCAGCGGTATCTCAATGTGGGAGACATCCGTGTTGGCGAACGCATCAGGGCGCAGCTGTTGCGCCAGCCACTCATTGTTGACCAGAAAGGGCAGATGCGAGAGCAGCCCCTCGTTGGACAAAAACATGGGGAAAGTCAGCTGGCCGTTGGTGGCGTCCACGCACACTTGACCGCCGCCGGCAACAGCATCAGCATCCGTCAAAGCCGATCCGCTATCGGGAAAATTAATGAGATTCTCGCTGCCAAAGCTCAGATTTGCCGACGCTGGCTGATGTTTCTGGGAGCTCTCATTTGAGTTGAGCACAATGAGCTTGGATATACTGAAATTGGGATCGATCAGAGTGCCAATGGAGTTGTTCGCATTCAGCTGAATGATGGCATTGCCATCGCCGCCATTGACCATACTGACTTCCCCGTTGACGCCGACAGCCGCCGCATTGGCGGACGCGACCGCTGAGCGAATGATAAGCGGCGTCTGCGGCGGCGCTGGTTCGACAGCACCATTTACTACTGCTGCTGCTGTTGGTACGGGGTCCTCCGATGATAGCTCCATGCCAACCACCTCTTGTATAATGCGGTCAAATGACGGATCCTTCTCGGTGGCCTCCAGTATATTCCTCACCAGACCATCCAGCACGGCCTCTGAGTTTACGGACTCCGCCGTCGGTGCGTGCACCGTCAGAGACTGCAGCGCCATGTTGATGTTGCTCAGCAGCTTAGTCTGAAAGTCGTTGTTGGTCATAATGGCATGCGTTAGTTCCTGCAAGAGAGGAATAGCGTCCATATGAGTTTATGACGTCCCAAAACTCTATATATGCGTATGCTTATAAATACGATACATTTGTTTAATTAAGACGGTGCAATAGGGCGTTATCAAAACGCCTTCCCAAAAGTAAATTTAACATTCCGCTAATTCTTATTTGACATGCAAATTATTACATTTGGAACAACGAGATATCATTATTGACCAAAGTTAAAACACTCTTGAGGAAAATAAAAGCAGGGCCTATGGAAAGTTTTACAAGAAACTAACAAATAGAATATATGTACCCTATAGGACGAAAATGATTTTTCCCATGTGTTACACAATCCCTTGTAAGCACTACACAAATTTATAACGTCACGCAACAAAAGATATTCTCTTAATTGCGAGCATCGTGAAACATTCTTACCGGCATAGTCTGTGGCGTTGGCATCATCAGAGCAGCCTCTTCGCTGCTGGCCGTGCGAGGAGTGGAATTGTTTTTGGGTCCATGTCCTGTCTGAAAATGCAACGCTTCGTCCGTGTGGCCACTGGTGACATCGCTGGCAGTGCTGCTGTCCAGCAATTCGTTCTCCACCACATGGGAGCTTCGCTCGACACTGCAATACAAATGCGGAGCCAGCAGACGCGGACGTTTGCTGCTGATGTGCTCTACTGACGACGGGGACTCCGAATGCGACGGCTCTTCGTCCGAAAGCGGTGTTAGACCGCGCCTGTTAATTCAAGTAAGTGATACGCATAAGAAGTGTCATTTGACAAGAGGGGATGATGTGATTACTCACATGCGTCGTCTTTTGCGCTGCGTTGTTGTGTTCGCATTGCGCGTACAGGCACTGTCTCGACTGGTGGTGCCTGTCGACTTGTCCAGCTTCAGAAGCTCACCAACGCGCTCGGAGAGCTTCAGCTGCTGCAGGCGCTGGCGTGTGTCACTGGGCAGCTTCTGCAACGTACTGGCCACTAAAAGTTGAACTGAAATTAGGTGGCGTGCATATTGATAACGGCATTTGGCTGCTTACCCATGCTGGTGATCTTGACGTGCTCGCGTATAATATCCTCCAGGCCGCCATTTAGAAAGTTGTGCGGTTGCAGTCCCTGGCGCAGTGCAACAAACTCCTGATGAAGATGCGGCGATGTGCGGCACAGCGTGAGCGCAGCACGTTTTAAATTATTGTTTACAAAGTAGCCTGCAGTTGCGAAAATGATGAGACATTAATGTCAACGACCGACCCAGCGACTGCAGAGGGATCATAACTTACCCAGAACTAGACGCGCGATATCGGAGTGTAGCACAATTGATTCCATTTTGCTTTTTTAATGAATACTGTAATTATTTGTTTGTCCAATTGAAATTGCTTCTGCGATTATCGTACATATTTACAAAACAAAACAGACACACAAAAAAATAAATGTTTGTTTGCGTTGCTTTTTGCAGTCTGCTTTTCGCTGCCGCTTCTTGTTGTCTGTTGTGTGTTGCGCGTTCTTCGGTGATGCCGATGTCGATGTCGATAAAGCTGATCAACTTTGTCGACTATTTTCGGTTTGGCTACGCACTTTTCCTCTCAACTGAATTGTATTGTTGTAAAGACATAAGCTCAACTCAATCAGGCATTGGTAAATAGCGCCGATTGTATTTATTTTGCAATCATTGTCGCGCACTGTACAACAAACCAACAGTAGCATCTGTTTGCCGCCAAAATGTTAAGCGTAGAGCTGCGTGCAACATTTACTATCGATTAATATTTGTACAACTATTTCTGTGGTACACTATCATATCAAATAGCTGCGCTTAACAAATATAGCAATATCATGTTCTTCGGTATCAAAACCTATTTTAAAAATTATTCACATATCTTATAGATGTAATGTTGTGGTTTAAATTGGTCAAAAACGTTTTAATTTATTTCGAAGAATACTTAAATTTTATGGATAATGATTGAATACGATATCCAGACTATCGATTTCTTAGACAGCTGCAAATTGCACTTTAATAATAATCAAATAGCTGGCAACGCTGTTATTTTTGTGCACTTTTTATTTAACACGGTTTATTATAATTGCCGCAGATGGCCGCTAAAACTGTTGTCGCCGAAAAAAGTGATGGCCAAGAGCCTGACAAATCGAAAACAATGGATGTTGAAATTGATGACTCCACAACGGTTGTCACCGGCACAGACGCCACAGCAACGGTTCCGTCACCGGTAAAAATTGATGGTGGAGGTCGTAAACGAAAACGCCATCGATTTAATGCAATACGCACGCAAATGGAATTTTACTTTGGCGATGCCAATCTCAGCAAGGATCGCTTTCTGCGTCGCTATGTTGAGCAAGATCCATGTAAGTATATATCTATGTGCATATGTACCTCGAATAACCATATGACATTTGTTATTGATGCTGGTTTTAGACGTGCCGCTAGATATATTTTTGACATTCAACAAAATCAAGACGCTTACTCAGGATGTGCAGCAAATATCGATCTCGTTGTCCAATTCGCAGCTGCTGGAGTTGGACGAGACCGGCCTGAAAGTACGCCGCAAGACCGCACTGCCTCAGCATCGAGACGTCAACGATAAAACGCTCTACGTGGAGGCGCTGCCGGCGACTGCAACACATGATTGGCTGAAAGAGGTGTTTAGTCGCTATGGCCCTGTCACGTATGTTTCACTGCCGCACTATCCGGGAACGCGAAAGATCAAGGAGTTTGCTTTTATCGAGTTCGAGAAGAGCAGTTCCGTTGACAAGGCCATTAAGGCGTTTGCCCAGGTGCAGGGAGTTCTCTCCATAGAGCAAACGGACCCCAGCGAATTGGCCAGCATACGCTCGTTTCAGCAGCAACAGCAACAAAATACGAATAGTGGAACGGATGCTCAAGATGTTACTACAGATGCGAGCGTCGGAGGCAAAAAGACAAACAAGCGCGGATGCACTAAAGAGAGTGTCCAGGAAGCTGCCGTGCCAGCTAAACGTGTGAAACTTCAGACGCCTCCGGAGCAAAGTGAAGCATCCGCCGCCGAAACCACTGACGCAGAAAACTCACAGCAGAGTGACAGCGAAAAAAATAACGAAGACAAAGAGGAGTCAAAAAAACAGAAGCGTCGGCGCAAACAGAAAAAGCGAATAGCCGCTGACAAACTCAAGCCGAACATTGAACCCACCGCCTTAGAACTAAAAGTTCTGCCTAAAAGCAGCTGGTGCAGCCTGCGCAACAAGTACCTAAATTTGCAGCGTCGCTTGATAAGTGAGGCAAAGAGCAAGCTCTGGCGCAGCTCGCAGGCTCAGCAGCCCGCCCAGAAGTGTACGGCCATGCAGCTACAGCTGCAGGCCCAGCAGCAGCAGCTAGTCGAGACAAAGGGTAGCTGTAACAGCGGCACCAGCAGCGGACACGAGGAAACGGAGCCACTAAGCGATGCTGGAGATGCGGCGGAAGCGCCGGTGCCGCCCAAGCGTCGAAAGCGCAACAAAAATGCAGGCGTACACAAAATGAATATGAATTTCTATGGCGCCGGCGGCAGCGAGGCGGACGATAGCAAAGTACCAGCCAGGGCTGAAGATGCGGCGCAAGAGCGCTCACCGCTGTTCAAATACGAGCCAGGTCTGATTGTGGAGTGCACGCTGCACGAGCCCTGCGCCAACGTTAAGGACTTTAAGGCGGATATGCGACAGTACACGGACATCAAGTATGTGGACATCAAGGAGGGCGATCAGGTGGCACATCTGCGCATGGCGACGCCCAACGCTGCGGAGGAGCTGACACGTCAATTGGGTAGTGCCGAAATGCAATTCAAGGTGCTGCGTGGCCAGCCAGAGACGCATTATTGGCGCAAAATCGAACAGGATCGCGAGGCAAAGCTGACCAAAAAGGTGCGCGTGCAGCAGAAACGCGGTCGCGAAAAGGTTGCTAAGCTACTGGCCAAGCACATCAAGTTCGATGATGCGGATGATGAAGTGACCATCGAACCGGTCTCTAGCGTCAGCATTCCAACCGACATCTGAAATGGTGTTCTTTTTGTTTGTTTCAACATTAACACAATGTACGAAGAACTGAATTCTGTATGCAAACTAATTAAAGAAAAATATGATTTTTTTTAAGCCTTGATAAAAGTGTGTCAAACGTTTAAACAGGAAGGTTTCATTGGTGGAACTGTTGTGGGAAAAGACGGTAAACATTATACAGCCTAAGAAGTAGTAACCTGAACAATCTTTGACATTTGACAGCGGTTCCAGAGACTATATAGGAAATGGTTAGACTAAAGTAATTGCGTAAATTTGATTAAACAAAGTTTGCACAAAAACAGATTTATACTCTGCAAAAGTTTTAATGTATAAACAACACAATTTAAATGACTAAATGGATTTGGATATATGTACATGCATATATATACATATATATGTATACTATATGTTTACTATATATATATGTATATATATATTACATTTAATTACAAACAGTCTCTTCTTAAATACTAGATGTTTATGTACAATATTAACTGGGTTCTCTACCCAGGTATTTTAAAATTTTGAGCATATTTCACATAGTTCACATATGTATGTACATAACTTTTCTAGAATGTATTTCGTAAATTGGCTAAGTGGTATTTTCCTAGACGTTAACTGTGTTAAGTTTAGGTTTAAAAAGTTATTCATACATTTTACATTAAGTTTTTGTCTTATTCAACTATGTTTTTCGTCAGTAATCCTTGTTTACGTAAGTGCCATATTGTTGCACAACATGTCAACATTAACAGCGTTCATTTAATTCGTATAGATATGATACGCATCTTAGGTAATCTACTGCAGTGCTCTTTCACTGGCCACTGGATGTGGACATTGACAGAGTTGACCAGTCTGGCCGGATTATATGTAAAGCGAACCGTCGGCAGGTCCCAGGTAATGCATGGAAATCAGTAGCACATCAATGATGGTCCAGACACCGAGTCCACCAAAGCTGAACAGCTTGCCAATGCCCTCCTGCCAGTGACCCAGGTAGAAGCGATCTGCGCCGAAGCCGCCCAGGGTCAGGCTAATAAGCAGTGCGGTGCTCCAGCGATAGCCCTGCGTCCAGTTGCAACGCAAGTTTCTCGTAAACGAACGACTGCCCAGGCAGAGTACATCCTGATGCACAGTGCAGTTGGTCCGATAGTATTTCTCCGCGGCCGAATTACAATTGGCATGCTGCTCGCAGTGCTGCTGCCACAGCTCCGTTTGGTAGCAGTAGCGACAGTTCATCTGGCGCTGAAACGAGCGTTCACCTAGGCACGGCACATTGCTTATCGCCTCGCAGCTGATGTTTATGTCGCGGCCGTACAGGCAGTTGAAGTTGTATGTGCAACGTATGCAGGGAACCTGCAGGCGCTCGCAGGGTGTCTCCTTGTCCAGCGAGCACAGTATGTTTGTGGTGCTGTTGGTGTCGCTAGCTGATGACGATTTACTGCCCATATTTGAGATTGTCGGCAAAAACACCTCATTGTCGTTGTTGTTGCCCGCATTGCTGTTATCCTTGCGTTGATCACTCTTGACATCCGTTAGATCCATTTGATTGCCGCTGGCGGTTTCACTGTTCTTTATGCCGGTCAGCACGAAGATAATAATAAGTGCTATCGCTGAACGCATATTGACTACAATGCATTCTCGCTGTTGTCTCATTGTTGCTGCTGTGTTGATACGGTGGAATTACTTTGGGGCGAAGTTTCTCGGCTGTTGCAGTTGTTTTGGTTGTGATAGCGATAGTTGCGATTAGCCGATAAGTGAAATCGTCGCCTCGATATTTATATGCGATGAACAAAGCCACAAATATGGCATATCGATATAAATATAATTATAAATAAGATATTTGTTATTTAAGTTATTCTCAGATTATAAAAATCGTTTGTTCAGTTTCTGCAATAATAACACTTTGTTAAGCAAAATGCAAAGTATTTTGTGATATTTTGTACTGCTCGAGACGATAGGTTGATTGCATGCAACGATTGTAGTCGATGCATATTTGTAGAACAACATATCGTTATCGTACTGCCCAAGACCGATGTCATAACCTCGTTGGCGGCGACCAACTTCTCCGTTATTTACATATTTTTGTATTAAAAATTTGGCCGGCAAAAATGTTGACGCTGCGTCGTGGAGAGCAGCTTCGTGCGCATCTGCATGCAGTCTGCCGCCGATACATGGCCAATAAAGCGGAGACCAAGGCGGTGGCAGTGACCGATTCGGAATACTCTGCGGAGCCTGAGTATCCAGTAATAAGAGATCTGTCGTTCAAGGCCCGCAAGCAGCAGACGGCGGCAGATTGGCACGAGGAAATACGACAGATATCAACCGTAGAGGAGAAAATGATTAAAATAAATATGCCGCGGTACTACGGCTACAAAGTGGTGGATCTCAATGACACCAAAGTGCCCTACAATGCCCTGCCGCTGACGCAACATTACACGCGCACTGTATTGGAAGAGCTGCCCCTGCTACAAGACCCGGCCGAGGACAAGAAAGCGCATTTGGATGCAATTGTTAAAGCGGCGCGTGAGGATGTTATTGGGGCTCTTGAGTATGCGCACGACTGCTATAAGTAAGTTAAAAATTTTGCCAAAAACTGGGTTAATCCATCATTGCATTGCAGCCATCGGCTAACGTTGCTGGAATCGCCGCCCGATGCTGTTACACGCGAACGACAGCTGACGCAGGTTATTGTGGAGCAGATAAACCGGGCTGCACTGCAGGTGCTCAGCGCTGACTATCCGCACTTGAATGAGGTCGAGATTGACTTCAATCCGCGTCACGAGGCATTTTGGGCTGTCGGTGGCGTTGATCCGCCCAAGAACGTTGTTAAATCGAAAGAGGGCCGCAAATGGCAAAAGGCCGACGCTCAGGACAACGTTGACCGTTTGGTGCAGTACACGGGCGAACCCTATTTGGCGCTGCGGCACTGCCATCAATTGCCCACATGGAAAACGGAGGAAGAAAGTGCGAACTTAACACTGGCTAAGCAGCTGCCGCGTTACAAGCACGACGCTCGTACCCTGGGCTACGGCACCAAATATCAACATGCCATCAATGTCCCCGGCTACTGGCCTAGCGCTAATGCTGCCAATATGGGATTGCTATCTTTCCAGTCGCGAGCCCATTTGCTTTTGCGGCCGAAGGAATACGGTGATATTGACATGCTGGAGGCTTTGCATGCGCAGGGCATTCAATCGTCGTATGCCTGGCTGCTGGCACAGGCCAACTACAATGGCTTCAATACCTACAACGAGTTGACCTACCCGCTGAACACCCAGACTGTGATCACAAATGGCCAAGAATGGAGCTTCTACGAGTACCAGCTAAACACGCTGCTTGTCCATGGCATAAACGTGGACGAGAATGCTCGTGTGAACTTCTGCCGCGGCACAGCACCGCAGCCGCTCTACGGTGAAATTTCGCCAGAGGGTAAATGCGTGGACTTCAACGACAACACGCTGCGTCAGCTGCTCATCCTTTACAGCAATGTGCCGAGTATTCAGCGCAGTGCCGACGAGCTGTTGCCCTTCGTTGGCGGACCAACGTTGCGACGCGCCGCCGATTATGAAAACGCGGATCAGCGCCAGTTTCTGGATCACACATTTAAGCATTTGGCGTCAAAGCGACCTCGGCACTTGGAGCTGCCAGAGACTTATATGTGGGAGAAGCTGTATAAGATTGACAATAAGACGCGTCCAATGGAGGCGCGTCGACGCTTCTTCGAACGGGACGTTAACCCGTGGAGACGCACCCTCGACCAGCACGATAAGGTGTATGTGCCGCGTGCGGTGCGGCCAGGTGGTCGCAAGAACCGCGAGGGTCGCTTCAAGAAAACCTACTACCCGTAAATGTTACTCGTTAACTAATTGCAGATGATCCATTATCTTTATTTTTTAAAACTTAAATAAAATAAATAATAAATAACATAGTTTTGTTGTACAAAGCAGTGAATCCTGTTCTGAGAATATAAACTTAATGCTAGTCGAGCCCAAAAAAACGAACATTTTTAATGAATTCCACATAGATTCTTTAATATTTTCATGTATAATTTTTGTTTTTTACTGTTTAAAACATTTATTTAATTGCATATTGTATCGTTTCTTGCGTTTTATTCACTAAGTTAACATCTTTGCCGTTGAATAGTTTTTGGCATCTCAATTTTTTTATTTATGTTTTTAATTTGAATTTTGCTTTGCTTTTATTAGTTGTAATTCATTAATGCATGTTTGTGTAAGTATGTAAGTAAATGTATTTGTTTTTTCTTCCTTATCATTTGCTTGGATTTCTCTTTGCTGTGTAATGTTTTTGTTAGTGTTATCCCTTTACTGTTTAAGATATTTTTTTATGTTTCTTGTTCTTGTATTTTCGAGTTCTGCTAAGTGTGGCTTTTTGACTTTTGTTTTCTAAAAAACTCATTATTTTAACATTAGTTGTTTGCGTATTTAATTATTTTTCTTTATTATCATACAACCATATGCTTTCTATAAATTATTTTTTGTTATTATAATCTTTGCTTTGGGTTTGCCCAAGCTTATTGAGAATAATGAATGCTGCAGAATTGAATTGGTTTATTAGAGTACAATTCACACACCTCAAGCAAATAATTCAATTGAAATATTCATAACTACAATTTCTGATTTAGTTTACGGTTTGAACCAAGCTTCGTAAACGTGTGAGGATTTAGTTTGAAACTTTTTTTATTTGTTTGTTCAAATAAGTTTTACACAAAAGTAGGATGTCTAAGCACAATATCTTTTGATTCATTCAATAGAAGTTCTAATGCCGAAACGTTGAAAAAATGAAATTTGCATGTGTCCTGGAGAATGGACTTATGGACTGGTTTAAACTGCCGGGCCTTAAACAGATCGGCTTAAAGCCGGCTGTATGGTTTTATTGTCTGAAGTGTGAAAAGCCGCTACGCAGATTTTAGAATTAGCATTCTTACTGAAAATTATCGATTAGTCAATTCCTGGAGGGAATATCTGGATGCCTAAGACTTATGAAAATAAAAGAATTAAAAACCTAACAATGAACATTTAAATGTCGTTAATTCCATTTGCTTTTGTTGTTATTCGTTATTTCAATAAACTTCCCCTTTCAGTGTGTGTTGTACTAAACTACAGATTCTTGATTCACTTTCTTCAATTCTATGCAAGTTTTTAGCTTAAGGATTTTATTCTTCGGTTTTTTTTTTTGGGTGTGTGTTTATGCTTAAGTTTAGTTTATAGTTTGTATTGTTCTAAGGTTATGGCCTGAACGGCCCGTTGAATGTAATTCACTTACAGCATAACATGTATAATGTGTGTAAGTATATTAAAATTACTGTGGCTTGCATATTTATTCATATTTTTTTTTTTGTTTTATTTATTGTTGCAACACGGCTAATAAATATGTTATATGTACTTAAATTTCAGTTAATCCAGATGAAGTTGCCTTATAGCTAATACATATACTCGTCTGTTGACTTCCTAAACTATACTTAATCGCTAAGCCATCACGAACAAGAATACACTTAATGTATATACATTTGACTCTTTATCGTGGATACAAGTGTGGATTCTTATTGTATAAACAGGTGTATGCCTGGCTGTGTCTGTGTGTGTGTGAGTGTGTAGGTGTATTTGTCATTGTATATATTTAGTTTAGATAGCATTAACTGCAATGCTTTAGTGTGTTTCTAATTATTGCTGCCACGAGTTAATGCAAGTGTTGGGTACAACATACTTAAGACCTCGAATATTAAAACCATTTGAGAAAATGTTTAAATAATACGAACACAGATGCGAAATAAATATGAATATGTAAACATAATGTGTATGGTTCAATGTAAATCCTTAGCATTATTAAGCTATGACAAACTCACACGCTCATTATATATATAACCTAAAACAACAAAAAAAAAAAAAAGAAACACAAATATTCCACGAGATTTATGAAGGTTGAAAGAATTTTTGACATGACAACAATATGGATAATTTTTGTTTGATGTTGCTGTTGTTCTTGAGGTCTCACTCTAATTAGCATTATAATTCGAACAATCAGCGTAGATGTGTGCACAATTGAAGCAAAGCCTGCCTATGGCATACATACGCGTTAGTAGTTACTGTTTGTTCTGATATATGTATGTAAGTACGTACTCGCAAATATAAGTATCTACTTATTTGCCCAAGTAGAAGATAAGTAGGTACTCGTATAATTACGCTAGTGCCTGTGAAAGTGCAATTTTTTGTTGTTTTTGGGTTTTATTTAGTCTTTTAAACATTTGTAAACTAAAGCAAGTTCAATTTGTCCGTCACTAGATATATATATATATATATATATGTATAGTCGCATGTATGCAAAGACTTGATTCATATTCATAGTTTTTTTTGGAAACCGAATAAAGTTGAGGTGCTCATTGAGTTCGTTGAGTAAGCCTTTTACAAATACTCGTAGTTGTTCATATTGTACGTATGTGTGGATGCCATTAGAGTGTTTTTAAGCTCGTGGCACTTCAAATTCATATTAAAGGGGCACAAAATATCGAAAAATCGAAAATCATTTCAAAATGATTAATCTGTCAATTTATTTATCTATGTATTTAAGTAGTTCCATAACCTTTCTCTATTGTCAAAATGATATATAGTATTATTTGGGCGATTGTCTATACATACTCATATATGAAAGTACCTACATACATATGTATAAGTACTTATGATAAGTCGGAATAGAAAAGACGAACAAAATCAATTTTGTAGTTTTTAATTATTAGCATCGATTGGAATTAAGGAAGAATTTCTTTTTGTTGGGCAAGGTTCTAACTTAGATTTTAGTTGCTTTTCAGCGTATTTGTTTTTCATTTTGGCAATTTGAGCTATTTCCTTAGGGGAGGAGTTAAATTTGAGACGTTGTCATATGTATAAAACGCATTTGTTTGCTAATACTCGTGTTTCTGAATACTTTATGTGTGTATGAAACCATTTACATTATTAATACATATTTAAAATGTACTTCTCACTAAAAAAAAAGTTTATCAAAAACTGTTGTTTGCTTTAGTTTTGTTTTCTTCACTTATATAAATTTAAATAACTTATCTCGATTTTAAATAAAAAAATTGTACAACGAAAGTGTGTGGCAAATACTACGAGGAAAAAATTACCCTTTAGTTGTTTTTGTTGTTGTTATTATTATTATTATTGATTCACTGCGTCTTTTAGGCTTCAGATTTTCTGTTTCTTATTGTTTTTGGTTTTTGGTTTTTGGTTTTTTGTTGTTGTTTCGTTTTAACTCTATTATTTGCATTTTAATTGCTGTAGTAAATTCGCGGCTGCCGGATGCATTTTGCATTAATTGGCTTTAGTATTCAAGCAGAATTTAATTAAAGTTTATTTAGTTTTTTTTTTATTTAAATTGTTTTTTCTTATTTAAATTTACGTTTGATTTAAGTGCATATTTTAAGCATTTAAAACTTTGTTTAACAAGTATTTATATTTAGAGGCATAGTTCAGTTGTTAGCCGCCGAACAAGGTCTTGAAAACTTGTCTTATAGTAAACATTAAACTTTTATTTCAATAAACGCAGCTCAGCGATTGGCAATAGCCATGGCTTAAAACAGGGCTCAATTTTATCAATTTGGTAGCATATTTAATTCTTGAAATTAAAAGAAAAAATATAAAATATATATATATTAGGTAAGGCAAGGAACATAAAGTGAATTAAAATAAATTAAATACTTTTGTTTAGAATATTTTTATTGAAAATTGGTAAAATTGCACCACTGTGATGAACCATCGCAACTGTGGAGCAAAATTTTAGAGTGCGAAGCTTTCGCTTTTAGATTTCACGTAGTTTTCCAATTTGCAGGCAGCTTGTTTTTGCTTCACGTTTATGGCATTTAGGCCAATTGGCTGCGCAAGCTTTCGACCTAAACGAGTTTATGGCTGTAATGTCAGCGTGGGGCAGAGCTTTATTTGCAGTCGCTAGACGACGCTAAAAGCTCCGCGTTAAGGCTTTCAGGCGGCTAACAGTTTTATGTAATGTTGAGTCAACAACAGTTACATTCAAAAGTTTAGTTAAGTTTTCATGCAAGTTTTTAATTAAGTTTTTAGTATTTTTTGTTTTGGCTTTAGGTTTTTGCTTTTAACGTTTGTGTTTAATGCTTTAAATTTAGTTTAGCAAGTAAGTATTTTTATTAGTTAAAATAGTTTTATTTTTTTGTTGCGGTTTTCTTTTTAAGATTAAGGAAGACCTTTGCTCCTGTGCATAGCCCTTAGTAGCTGTTGGTGTTGTACCGCAGCTGTCGTCAATAAGTGTTTTGAATATATGTATGTATTGCATATTGCTGAATTACATGTAATTGGCTGCCTAATTGATATTCATACATACACCCTGTATGCACCTAACTGAGTGTGTACGCTAGTAAGTAGTAGTTATATGTAGTATGACTCTGCTGCATACCCTATAAAAATACTCATAAGTGCATGCACATATTGTGTGACCTACGTAGCTAAGCACACACACAAAAAAAAAAAAAATACACACCTCTGTGAATTTAACATTAATTTGCTATATGTACTTATGTATGCCAATACACTGATTCTAACGCTAATATAAATATGTTTATGTATATGTATATGTATATGTATATGTATATGTATATAGTAGTTGGTAATAAGAAGCATGTCAATGTGACACAGGAAATTATAATTCGTTTACAGCGTAATCGTATTGGGTTTATCTGTAGTTTGTCTTTAATTGTTTTTTGTTTTTTACTTTTTTACTTGAAGTTTATGCAAATCAAAATAAACGCAATTATCTATTTTGTTTTTCTTGTATGCTTGTCAAATAAAAAATGAGAAAAAGGGAAACGTATTTTGTGTGTATGTGTTTGTGTATTGTTAAATGTATTAATTTATGTTTGGTTTCTGTAGTTGAATACAATTGTTATTTTTACGCTACGCACGAATTTGCTGTTAACTTTTGCTGTTCTTTGTTGAAATTTCGTTTTAAAATTTATATACTTCTAAATTAACATATATTAGTTTTTAATTTTTATATTAGTTTGTAACTTAAGTATTTGTCATATGTATATTTGACTAACCTCTTGCTCTAGGCTTTATCTAACTCTTATGCTAAGTACGGTAATTATTTGTATTAATTTTTTGTTTTTATAGTTTTTTACTCTTATGCTTTTAACTTCACTTTTTATAAGCATTCCTTACTTAAGCTTCCATCTATGCCTTTTTTTGGCATTCCTTTGCATCTATGTATGTGCTACATGCCTTTATGTTTTACTTGTAAGTATATGTGTATATATATTATATTTAAAAATAGTTAACTTTATACTTTGTTTTCAACTTCAATCCTCAATGCGTCTGTTGTCTTGCTCATTTTCTTTGCTGCATTTTATTCTTCTTCCTTTTCTTCTTCTTAGCTGTTTGGATTCGTTTACTGTTGTTGTTGTTGTTCTTTTGGCCACAATGTTTATATTGAGTTTAAGCGATTGAAAATGTTCACAATACGATTTACATTTTAAAATCGAAGTTAATGTCGATTCTTACAAGTGTTCAGTTGTCCATCATTTAGTTATTTAGTATATTTTTGTTTTTCGTTTTGTTTTTTCTTGTATTTTTTATGTTTGAAGAATGTGGAGCAAATAGAGTGCTAGAAATTGTTTGAAATAAGACGGTACAAACACGTTTTTGTTTTGCAAAGGACACGTTACAATATAAACTATATATATAGTTGTACTTAGTAGATATACATAAACAGATTGTGTAAGGTGCTTTCTGGGACTTGTTGGGTGCCAAGCTGTTGCCAATTTCCAATAGCCAATTACAATGCTAATAAGCCAGGTTTTACTATACCTTTGATTACAGAATTTATAACTTTTTTATTTTCAATTTTTGGTCGTTCAAAAATATACGAAAAAGGAAACCAAAATCAATTTAAACATAACAAAAGTCTGTGGTTTTATGTTTGTATATGTATGTATTGTGTGTGTGTGTGTGTGTGTGTGTGTGTTTGTGCTGTGTGTTTTCCATATGCCTTTGTTTGTTTGTTTTGTGGTCTTGCCTTTTGTTTTTGCTTTGTTCACTTTGAATTTGAAATTTATTGTGACTGGTTTACGTTTTGTTCATACAATTTTCTATCACAGCAACATATTTGTATACACTATTTTACATACTAAACTCAAAAAAAATTAAAAGTACTTAGTAAATAACCGAAATTAATTATATTACATTAATTGAAAGCAAATCTAAATAATTAAGTCATAGGAAAGAAACAAAAGTCAAAAATGTCGTACAAAGCTATTATCTGTAGAATTTTTAAATATTTATTTATAAAAAGCATAATCTATACATTTGATATATAAATTTATTTAAACTAAATCAAGGTTTGCTCAAAAGACTTTGAATTAAATGAAAATGAACGTTAAATTGAAAAGCATTCATTTGTTTATGTACTCTTTACATTGTTCAGTGTTTTTCTTTTTGTTTAGTTTATGTTACAAAAGTAAAAACAATATTTGTACGACTTGAGTCAAACCGAAGGATAGCGCCGACCGTCAGAACTGTATGAAGCATTTACGGGAACTATAAAGGACGACATATCATGAGTATGAAAATAGGATCAACGATCTTTTATCAACTCACAATGAAATGTGGTGCCGAAAACAGTACTGCCAAGGTGGCTATAATTGTAAAAAGCGTGAAAATAATAAGGCACAAACGATCCACGACCATTGCGGCGAATTTCCAATCCCGTGTTATGTCGCCTGTCTCGTCCTCTTTTTTAAGCTGAGAATGCGTTTAAGATTTGATTTATGTAGATTGTTTTTGGTGTCTGTTTTGCCGTCCAGCGGAAGGAACTCACCTGATCGGTTATCCAGCGCAGCTCCTTGAGTATCAGGGCCAGCTCGTATTCCGCCGAGGAGCTAAGACAGGTGTGCGAAATGGCCTCGTGCATGCGGGCATCGGCCACGGCGGCGACGGGTCCCACCGGACCCACTGGACCCACCGGACCCACACTGCTCTCATCGCCTTGCCTGCGAAAGCAACCAATTTCCATCAGTTTCATTAAAGGACAGCAACATCAGGAACAATATCATCAAACAATCGTCAAAGATTACTCATCAAGTAGTCTGACAGCTTGTTTTGGGTTGTGTATGAAAATCTTGTTGGCAGATTGAAAAAAAAAATTTATAAATTGCTTGAAATTATGGCAAGCAGCAAGGATTCGTTTGCTGAGACCAATTCAGAGCCGGTCAGTCCATATCTGCTGAGCGTTGAGGATACGGAGACGCTCAGGCATCTGGTGCATCAACGGCTCGAGGATTGCGGCTGGTGCGATGATATACGGAAAATGATACGCGGCATTCTGGATAAGCGGGGAGTCAACAATGTGAGCTACGAGGAAATCGCCGCCGAGATAATACCCAAGGCACGCGACCTGGTGCCGGATGCACTGCGCAAGGAGCTGCAGCTGCGCGTGCGTGATATCCTGGAGACGCCAAAAACGTCCGAGAAATAGGTGCTTGCCGCCCAACAAGTTCATGTATATACAACATATATAGCAACGAAAAAGACTATCTGTAACTCACCAACTGCGATCAACTCTTTCTGCCTCATTTTTTTTTTTTATATCATTACATATATCTGAGCTAAGTGAAAAGGATTCGTGAAGCGTGTGCAACTATCAGCTAATATGGGTTTACAATGGACAAGCGCATAAATAAACGTAAGTATTTGTGACTGGTTTGTTTATTGACCCAATTCATGTGGTCTTTTGTGGACGGACAGTTGAGCTCAGCTGGTCCACGTGCCTGTGCTCTGGTCTATTCTGGTTGGTGAGAGTGAGCTTTTCAAGGGTTTTCTATAACGATTGTATTTGTGTTTTTCAGTCGTCGCATTTGTCCGCTGTGCCTGTCACAAAATGCGTGTCCTTGCCACTTGCCACTACTTTCTATGGGGCATGCTCGCACATTTGTTGCTATTGCTGTTGATGTTGTTCTTGCCCTTTTGTTGCTGTGCCACATATCGTGTCATTGTCATTGTCATTGTCATTGACTGTCATTCGAGGCATTGCTGAATGAAGATGAGAATGCGGATGCGGATAAGGATGTGCCTTGTTGAAGTTGTTGTTGTTGTTGTTGTTGGTCTTTTCTTTTTATTTTTTTGTTATACTTTGCCTTCTTTTATTCTTACTAATGCGTTTTTTTCAATATATATACTTATTATATTGCCGTCAAATTGTTTAAAGTATTTGAACTTAAGATTTATGGTGCGTACAGAGAGCATCAGTTTTTCCTTAAAGCCAAAAAAATCTTTAATCAATTGTGCATTGAGTTTTTCAACAAATTCGAGCACTCTTTATAAGCTCAAATATTTTATATTTCGGCCAGTTGAAGTAGATTTTTTTAGCCAGCATGGCAAACAGCCAGAAATCGAGCGCCTTATCGAAAACGTTGGGGGAAGTACCCTATTTGCTCAGCGTTAAGGATACGGATGCGTTGAAAGATCTGGTGCAAAAGCGCCTCGAGGATTGCGGCTGGCGCGAACACATCCGTAAGATGGTACGCGGCATTCTGAATAAGCAGGGTATTCGCAATGTCAACTGTGAGGAAATCGCCGCCAAGGTAATACCCATGGCACGCAACCTGGTGCCCGAAGCACTCAACCAGGAGCTGCAGCTGCGCGTTCGAGATATCTTGAAGTTGCCGTAAAAGTAAATAATTTGGGACAAAAATTATATTTTTGTTTGTTGCCAAATAATGTCACCAATCTCAAATCGATTATAGCCCTTTTATATTTGTTACAATAAAAGTATTTCACAAGGCCTTTAATTTAAAGAACATTTTTGCACATAATGAGGTATATGAATGAATATTTTGATGCCACATGTTGCAGACACGCCACTCACCTGTACATTGTCCTGTAGTACGTGGGCTGGTGAGGCAAGGTGGCGCTGGCGCAGCGATGGTTGCAGCGAAAGTCGTCATCTATGTCGAGAACATTGGCCAGCAGCGATTTAGAAGATCTATGCGACATTATGGAAGGAGAAACTATTTAATTGCAGTCGATCAAGGAATATCAGCTATTATTATTATTGTTATATTTGGAGCAAGTTTTTATTGATGGATGGTCAGCGGCTAGTCAGGCAGTGAGAAATAGAGACAAAGAGACTGAGTGAGATGGGGTTTGGTTACCTTTCCTTGAGCTCAACGTTTTGTATCTGTTGCTTTTTGTCACCAGCATTGGAGGAGCCCGACGATGAGGGCGGCGGTGGGCATTCGTAGCCAACCTGTCCGGGTCTTTGCATGCGCAATATGCAAGGTAACCAATAAAGGAATATTACTCTTATCTGTGTGTGCGAGTTTGACAGAGAGACGGAGTGTGTTGGGTAATGCGGTTAAAAATAATAGCAATATTGTATATTTTTGGTTTTTTTTTTTTTATGTATAAATAGTAATTTTTTTTTAAATTGAAAATTTAAAATTTTATTTAATTTTTTTTTGAAATTTTGTTTTAGAGCGATTTATGTTTGCGTTTAGTTATAAGATTAACAAGTGTTTTATTGAAATTCGCAGTGAAGTGATATTGTTGGTATTGTTGTTGTTGTTGTTGTTGTGGTTATTGTTGTTGTATTTTTTGGATGAAGTTGTAACAACACACGGCAATCACAAAGTTGCATATGATTGGTTTATGCCCAATGAGAGATTTATTAAAGTAAAATGTTAACGTTTGATTTATATTTATATTTAGATTTTTATTTTCAATTTAAGTTTTATTTAGGTAGAGTTTTTTTGTTGGTTGTTGTTGTTGAATTGGTTGCAGTTGTTGTTGGGGTTGTTGTTATCATTGTTGTTGTTGTTAACACATTGGTTATATGTGGTTGTGAGAGTGTTGAGTTGTGTGTTGGAGTAAGATAGCAATAGCACGCGCGTTTCGTGGCCACAAGCGAATGTTGGCCACGTTAACAGTTTGTAGTTATTGTTGTTGTTATAGTTGTACGACGATAGTTAGTTACATAGTTGATAGTTAGTTAGTTACAGGGGAGATAGAAACAGTTGAAGATGCATTTGAGTTGAGTACAGTTTGGATTGTTTTTGTTTATATTTTATTAAATTTATTTTTGTTAGCGTTGAGAGTTGCCAGTTAACGTGATTATTGTTGTTGTTGTTGTTGTTGGCCAGAGTTTTCGTTAGAAAAATAAAAATTCGGTGTGATTATTGTGCTTTAGTTCTCACAGATATGCAAGTTAATTAATTATAGTAGAAAATACGTATAAAGCAATCGGGTATAAGCATATCATATATCATTCAAATAACTTAAATCAGACTGCTTACTATGGGCTTTATAATAGAAGATCAAAACAGACATCACACATTATGATACTTTAATAAATCGGTTTAAAAACATAGATATACATATACATTTACATATATGTCTCTGCAGTATTACGATAATTTGTTTAAAATAAATAATTGTATTTATTTAAAAGCATTTCGTTTATATTTAAATTTAGAATAATTATTATTTGCAGTTAACTTAAATAGTTTGATTTGTAGTTAGAACTTCTTTAAAGTGCTTGTCAAGTTTGGTGTTAACTAAGTGTCAATTCCTTACGACAAATTATGAACAGAAACAACTAAAAGTTTCTCTTTAACATTTTTTTTAATCTTTTTTTTTTGTTTTTTTTTTTTTGGTTGAAGCAACTTATAAAAAACATTTAGCTTTATGGTTAGTATGAAATTCCAATGATTTGTTGACTACTTTAAACTATTAAAAAGTTGAAGCTTTCGAAGTTTATATGCCAGTAGATAAGTCGTTTAGCCGAAGAAAGTAATGAGGAAAATGATTATCTGTAATTTGTTGACACGAGAAACTCTCACAATTATTTTTGCTTATTAACAGATCTATATTTAAGTTTTCTTTCGCTTTAAAAAATCAATTTTATTTAAAGTAAGTTCCATGTTTTTTATTGGTTTGTTTTTTTAAGAACTTGCAATATATTGTGCATGCAGCGTAGTGTCAATGTAAAAGAAACTATTTTATGCATACGAGTTGTAAGTAAATATGTATGCGAGTGTATTCCGTGTGTTTGAATGTCTATGAGTTAAGAGTTTTAATAGGCTTAGCTATATGTGAGCCTGTATATATGTATGGGTAAGTATAGGGCTATAGAATAGTATGTACAGTATGATTTCCGGTTGAACTTCAGATTATTTTCTGCTGATTTCGATTGTTGGTGGAATGTGGAGTGTTTTTGGGATGTTTATGTTGTTGTAATTCGTATATCGAATAGTTTGATTGAAATGATCGATTCGTTTTGACATAAATAAAAGCAATTGAAAACGTATCGGTATCCCTTTTAGAACGCTCAGAAGAAACAAAATATTTGCAAAAAGTTAAACACAAAAAATAAATAGCTTTAATTTTTTTTGGTTTCTTTAGTTTTTTTTTGGATTTTTTGTTTGTTTTTATTTTATAAATAAGTAAGTAAGTAAGTAGTTAGCAAGTAAGTTAGTTAAGCTTAGTAAGTTTAAATATAAATATTACCCATTCACTCATTTCATGCGTATCTGGATTTCTATGATGATAATTGAGGATAAGTATGGTTGACACAACTGATGAGGCCACCATAAACATAATGCAATTGAAATAAGTTCCTAGAAGGACACAAAAATTACACAAACATTGTGGTCAATCGATCATTTATCGAATTCGCTTTTCGCTCATTCTATGCTAAACGTTTTTTTTTTTTTTTTGGTAAATATATTTTTTGTTTAGTTTGTTGGTTGGTTGGTTTTTCTTGGTGTTTTTCATTTCAATATTCAGTTCAATGAAGATTGGCCTATATGTGGTAAATACGATTTAAACGTATTTATGCCTTGCCCTGATTTACCGTTACCGTTAAGCAATTGTTGGTATTGTGTGTGTGTTTTGTTGTGTTGTTTGTTGTTCATTTAGTTAAAACTTTATACACATTTCGATTTCTTGCTGGTCTATGTACAAATTCGCATCGTATCTTACATTAAAGAAATTGCAAAAAAGATAACAACAGCAACAGACGCTTGTTTAGGTGTTAATAGTTTTGTTTGCTGTGTAAAGTTGCAGTTGTTGTTGTTGCTGTTGTTGTTTAGTTCTTTCTTAATGTTTACTAAAAATGTACTTGTGGCAAGTAGAAGTAAAGTTAGAGAAAAAGTTTAAAGCAGTATATAAAAAATTAGTAAACATATATAAACATTTATATGTATTTAGTTAAAGTAGTTTTATACATTTTTAATATTTCTTGCTTCAGTGAGAAATTCAAATTATTTTACAAGTGTATACGCCTCGTCAAAAAAAAAAAACGTTAACAATAAATACTCTGTATAAATATTAGCATATATTAAGATAAGTTAAGAAAATTCGAAAAAAAAGCTCTGTGCTCCTGCCAAAAAATTCCCTCCTCGCTAAATGTTAAAAGCCCCCTTGCAAACTTGTGGCCCAATTCAAAAGGCGTTCGGTTCCGTTCGACTTGCGAACTAAAAACCTTCAACCTTGAACCTTGAACTGAACCGCGCGTTCGACTTGGATCGCCTTATGAAAGCTAACGCCTCGGCATTGTTGGGTCCTAGCTGCAGTTAGTAGGTATTGCTGCTCAAAAGGAGTAAAATGCGCTCAGTATTTTAAGTATTTTTTGTTGGTACTTTTCTTTTGTTTCTTATTGTTTCGTTTTGATATATTTTTTGTTCTTGTTTTTGTGCACAACCAATTATCCGCAATCATCATTTTTGGTTAAAAATCGAGATCTGATTTGGTTCTTCATATTTGTTGAGCTGTAAATTGATGAAAGACATGGGTCTTGGTCTTGGGCAAAGGTGTTGGTTGGTATTTTCTGTTTGTCTACGGTTTGTTGTACTTGTGGTTGTTATTTATTTAATATTAATTGTTGTTAGTATTTTTTGTAAAATGGCAACTAAATAGGTATGGATCTGGTAAGTTGTCTTTGTTTGGTTTGGTGCGTTTAAATTGGACTGCTTGAATTTACACATACATATTTAACTTATTCTATTTAATTGCATTTATTTAGGTTATGCACAGTGAGGGCGAAATCGGTAAGCAACAAACTAAACACTGCGAAATTGGATATAAAATAAATTTCATAAAAGCAAATGATAATTTCACATCTATGTTTTTTTTTTTATATTTACATATGTTGGTCTTGTTTTTAGCAACCAAAAAAAATAAAAAAAAAAATATAAAAGGGAAACGATTTTTTAATTTTTCGCTAGTTCACTGTGCATATTATTTTAATAGATATTACTATATATAACATATTGTTGAGTTAATAGCTTGTTGGTAGTTTGTTGTTGTTGTTGCTGTTTTTGTTTTTATTGGGTCACATACACTCCACTACACAGATGTCGCTTCAAAAGGCGCTTTAAGCATATGAATGAACGTGGGTACAACTATTGATTATTTGTATTTGTGGAGTTACCTTAAAGAATTGGCAAAAGTTGGCATACATCAGACATACGCACCAAAACATGTACGATTCAACTACGTATGCAGATATGCACATATGTAAACATACATATGCATATGCATGTATGTAAGTATGTATGCTAAAGGTATCCATTGGAACAAAAAAAAAAACATACGATATGTGTCTTATTTACAAGTGTTTCAGCTAAATTGTGTATGATACATTGATGATGTATATGTGTGTGTGTGTCTGTATATATGTATGTATGTGTGTGTCTGTGTGTGTGTGTGTGTGTTTGTTGTTTGTATGTTTAGGAAGCGAAACACCATTAAACATATATAAAAACATGTGATATGCAGTTAGCAATAATTTGTTATTAGGCATGGGGTATAATATAAACAACAAGAGAGTTTCTACCACACTACGGCACAGAGAATTCGAACAAAACAAAATCAGTTTGAAAAACGTTTGAAAAACAAACAAACAAACGTAAAAACGTGTAAGACAAATATACTTAGTTTAAGAAAATTCCTTAAATTTGTGAAAAACATAAACACAATTTCTAATCCACTGATCCACTGATCTACTGTTCTACTAATCCAGAAGCCGCCTGCCAACAACTAAGCTAGATAACCTTTTAACTTTAAAACATTTGTGGTGAATATGTACAAAAGAAATCAGTCAGCTCTCAGTTACCCCGGGCAGTCTGATTCACTGAAGCCGTTAACAAGCCCAAGACGAAAATATTGCAATTTCGCATGCAAAACAATTAAAATAATTTTGTTTTTTTTTTTGCTTTACATATATATAGTGTGAAATATTTTAATTTTTTTTTTTGAAAGCGAGCTAAACATATAGATAACGACAGACATAGCGAAAGATAGCAAGAGAGAGTGAGAGAGAGTAATTGAGATAGGGTAGGAAAGACAGAAAGAGAGAGAGAGAGAGAGTGAGAGAGACCAAGAAGATAATCTAAAGACAGACAGATATTGAATTTAAAATTCCGTTTGAATTATTGATAAATATAGATATTTAACACGGACATTAGTTTGTTTCAATTATTATTTACATTATCATTCCCATTGACAGTCCATGTTTATGCTGGTGTATGTGTGTGTGTGTGTGTGTGGGTGTATGTATGTATGTGTATGCATGTGTATTTGGCAATATTCGAAAAGTCATAGCCAACATTGAACAGTGTGACCAGCCCCACGCTCAGCGACAGTGGGGCCAAATTCAATGAGGTCCCAAATGACGGCGGCCTCTGTTGACATTGACACTGACATAGACGCAGGAGTTAACGTTGAGGTTGACACTGCCGTTGCCCCCGCCTCACAGCATTCCAAAATCTCAACATCCCAATCGCAATTCGCATGGAATGGAATGTATTGCATGGATTGCTGCTTGACACATTCATATTCATGTTTATATTCGCATTTGTATTCATATATTGTTTGAATGTGCAATACAGAATTATATGAGATAGTATTCATCAAATGTTTACTTATTATATTGCTACAGTATAACGTGTGTGTATGTGTGTGTGTGTGTGTGTGTGTGTGTGCTTGTGTGTATCGGAACTGGGCGGAACGTGAGGGGGCGGTGGCATGTCAACAGTTTTATAGGCATTTGTGTTCTTGCATGCCAACAAGAACGTTTTTTCTTTTACATTATGTGGTAGTGGTCCTTGGCAATATCTGACACAGGCATTAATAATGCGAGCACTCGTTGTACGCATAAAATCCAAAATATAAATCACAGAATCGAACAAAAAAACCGAAAAGCAAAAACAAAGCTCTACACAAGTTGTAAATAAAATATACAGTTATTTTTGTGAAAACATACAAACATATATATATATATATATATATGTATATATATATATATGTATGTGTGCGTGTGTATATAGTCTATATATGAGAACATTACTTATGGGTAAGAGAGAAACTTGGCTAAGTTGCCTAATGCTCGACTCTCTCGACTCCCGGACTCATAAATCTCATGGATTCGTTTTGATTTTTATTATTATTACTGTTTTTTTTTTATTTATATTTTTGGCACTTGTTCGCAAGTTGTTCTCGATTTACCAATTACAAAATTACAAGAGTTTGTCTATCGAAAGGTCCAGAGTGCATGCTTTGAGTTTGATTTCCATACCAGTCCTCGTTACGATTACGATTAAAATATACAAGATACGAAATTTAAAATAGTATATATTCTACGTTAAATACGTGTGAAATTTATTTGTGTGTGTACTATGAATCTGTAACTGTAGTGTGTGTGTGTGTGGGTGTGGGTGTGTTGTTTTTGCTATATACATACATATGTATATACATAAGTATTTATATAGCATCTGTGCTGTTGAGTAGACTAGTTTTGTGTTGACTAAATTGTTTCAAAATGCTAAGTAGTAAGTAAAATAATCGAGGGTTGGGGCCTGGCATGCGTAAATGGATGACAGTGTATTATTTAACGGCATACATATTTTTCGATTTATCTGAAATGTTAAAATGTTTGATATGGGTTTGTGGGGCTAGGCAATTGGAATCTTATCTAGCCCCAGTTTAACGACAGTTTAATTTCATATTTAAATATAATATTTTTTGTTGGTTTTTTTTTGTTGTATGAACGTATTTGGTTATTTTATGACTTACCTTACTATAAAGCTACAAATGATAGAATCGGAATCTGAACATTTTATTATGGATTATTAATAAATATCGTATAGTATTAAGAGTATTTATCATGCTTCAAGTTTTCATACTTAGTTATAATCGTTTCTAGGTAACCCAACCAATTTATACTATATATTGTTAGCCAAAACTGTTCTATGCATGGCATTGATGTGGATTGTTGATTATACACTACATGTCTTATTATGTAAACGGCATTACCTAAACTTCTATATAAATTCGCTAAAGGTGTGAACATACAGGATATACTTACATACACACATATTGCATGCATGTGCAGACATATATGTGTTAGTATCTCATGACCCTTAAATGTTAGTTCTAATACTTATCGCACTCACACTTGAACACACACACACCAACGTCTCTACTATGTACGTATATAAATCTATGAATGTATCTTTAATTTGATTTGATTGGCCACACTCAGAGAATGAATAAAGAAATTTGGGCTAATTGGTTTTTATCTAACTTAAGAACTTTGTTGCTTATTTGTCATTAAGTTAAACTAAATTTAAATGCATTTAAACATGAAATGCTCTTGCAAAAAGATTTACTACAGACTTTTTCTCTGAGTGTATGCTAATTTGCTATTCTGTACAACTGATTCGGCTTATCAAAAATGGTTGTTGTATTTAGAAATCCTAATTTTTAACTACTGTAACAACATTTATTTTTTAGTGTATATGCCTATGTGGTGGATGGTATTTGAAAATCGTGATCTTTAGCTAGTTATTGTTAACAACTTTAACTCAATATTTGTACTATGTGTTTTATAGAGATCTACGCACACACACTCCTTTAAAACTGCTTGAAACAAACCTTTAAAGATATACTCACTAACTAGCATAGAGCTATTGTAAACATTAGGCAAGTCAGTCTTATGCGTCTCCTAAATACAAATACTTAAACTTATGTATAGATAAAGGACTACGTTTACTTTAATGCTAAGCAAGTTGCCATTATAAAGATTCGCCTAAAAATGCCGACTCTCTTAAATGCTATAAATGTAGCAACTTTTGGTAGGCACTGTGTCCTGGCTACGCTTGGCTTAAGCTCGTATGCGTATTGACTTAATATTTATTTCACTTTGCTGAATACTTTTTAATGCGTTGCAAATCCAGGTGGGTTAGCTACATACATACATACATATGTACATATATATAATGTATGCAAGATAGTAACTTTGTTAGTTCATACTATTTGCAACTGTTTGCGGTGCTCGTGGAATCTGAGTTTTTGGAATATAGTTTATGCACGTGATTGGGATAAACGTGAGTTGTGTGCGCCGAATAAATTTTCAAAGTTCAAGAAATCGCTTAAATCACAGCGGCCGATGTACTCCGACCACCGCGGGGTCGCCAGCAACACCGCCAACGCCACCACCACCACCGCTACCACCGTTGCTGCCACCGGCATTGCCGTAGTCTCCATTTGCCGGCCATTAAATGAAATATTAAGAAAACAAAGAGCAAACAAACAGCAGACTCTAGACACTCAAAGATTTCTGAGCACACGGCGTACGCCGTACAGTGCACGGCACACTGCTCGACAAAAGTTCTTGGCCATTTACGGACGCTGTCCTCGAGCGCCGAGCGTGGGTCCGGCCGAAGGTGCGTGTTGCTGCATGAAACTAGAAACTCGAAACTCGAAACTCGAAACGGGGCAATTTGCTGTACGTGTTTATAGCTAACAATCTAAAAGCAGCAGCAGCAACAATAACAACAACGTCAGCAACAAAGGCGGCAAAACTTCAAATTCGAAACTAATAGCGCTGCAAATCTTGACTGAGGGCCGAGTTGAGTTTTGATTTCATTGTTTGTAGAAAAATAATATAGAAAAACACACACACACACACACATTTATAAAAATATATATGTATATATATAAGTGGAGGTCAGTTATTATTATTCTAGCCGTTGTTGTTGTTGCTGTTGCTGTTGCTGATGATGATGGTTTTACAGTGTGTGTTAATTGAAACTTTTCGCTTTTGAAATGGCCTTCATCTTTTTGCACTTGGTTACCCGCACACACACACACACACACACACACACACAGGCATCTGTATGTTTGTGTGTGTCGCTTTTCTAAAACATGGAAGATAAGATACCTGAACAGGAGAATTTAGTGTTGTGCGTATTTTCTATGGAGTATTTTTTCACTATACACTTTAAATATACAAGTGCAAGTGGCAAACATTTTAGTAAAGGCTGAAACGAATCATCGCCACTGTAACTTCCAGGCGATCCAAATGGAAATTGAAATATTACCAAGTGTTAGCAGCCTAAACCTTCGCACCTTATAGACCCAACTAAGACGGCACGTAAAATAAGAACGAAAGCAAAAACGGAAACTAATAAAAACGAATGAACGAAATAAAAACACAAAAATTGCAGGCAACCATTTGTTGTTATTTTTTGATTTTTGAGTAGATCGCGAAAACAGTGGCGGCAGTTTGCGAGGCTGTGCGGAAGGTAAGAATCTTAGCTGGTTAGTAGTAGTAGTTGTTGTTGTTGTTGCTACACTGGCTGTTGTTGTTCTTGTGGTAGTTGTTGTTGAGCTGAGTTGAATGTGCGTTAATTTGAAGTCAGAGAGCTCCCAATGGCAATTTGCCAGCGGCCAACGCCAGATGGCGCTGCCTCTACTTACCCAGCAGCGGCACGGCGTCGGATGTCGCTGGCATCGTTTCCGCCACCATGTTCAGGAAGACTGTGAGCGATAGTAAAATAGTAACTCCTGCAAGTATGCAGCACAAAATTATTGCGCGTCACGTTGTTAATGTGAGTACGTGTGTGAATATGTAAGTGTGTGTGCGTGTGTGTGTATTTTAAAAGAGGTACAGGCATAAAGAGAAAGAAGAGAGAGAGAGAGAGAAAGAGAGAGAGAGAGAGAGAGAGATAGGAGTGAAGAGAGTTATTATTAAATATAGTAGTTTTTAGATACTGCTCGCACTAAAGTTGCCAAACTAGAAATGAGCACACGAACTCGAGCTGATCCAGCTGATCCAGCTGATCCCGCCTGCTGTTCCTGCGTGGCCAGCTGCTGCATTGCTGCAAGGATGCACATTCAAATGATTTAATTGCGACTTGGCCCGACTTTGTGGCTTGCGTTTGTTTTGAATAAAAAACTACTACCGTATTTTCTGCACTGAACCTCAAGAAGTCCGTCAATCGTAAGCAGTTAAAATTTGGCTATTGCTAACGTCACAAGAGTGTTTATCAAAAAATAAAATAAAAACATAACAACACAATATCACATACACCCACACACACACACACGCACACACACATAGCCATTGTCATAGCCTTGCCGAACCTTATGGAACTTATCATTATTTATGGTTTTGCTTGGGGTTTCTTCGGGCAGATGGCATTTGTCAGGAGAGAGAGAGAGAGAGAGAGAGTGAGTGAGAGAGAGTGCTTGACGTTATCAAAGATTGTTTTTGGGGATTCCTTTTTATTTTTGTTCATTCTATTATTTTTGTGTCCTGTGCATATTTTATGCTTGTTCTTTTGAGGTTATATAAATTATGTGAAAAGTCAGCTGGTTGAGCGGGAAAAGGCGACAGGGCCGACGAAAGTGTCGGCCAAACATAAATTAGCCACAGGGTTTTACGCAAACTTGTCTATTATGCATAAGCCACGGCTGGCAGCCCTAATGCGTTTTGTCAGACACACACAAAGAAAGAGAGAGAGAGATAGATAAAAATATACACACACACACACACACACAAACGCATGTCGCAGCGGGCGTCTCTCTATGAACAATTTTTAAAATATGGCAAATTTTTGTTTTCTGGCAGCCGCAAGCAAAACTTTTGCCGCTTTCGCTCATAAACGCGATATATTTATATATACATATACATATAGACATGTATGTACATATATACTTGTGTAAGTATTTTTAGATGGCAGTATTGTATAAATTTTGACATGCACCATATGCTGCATGTTGAAAATACGTGATGAGCCACTGCCACATCCAGTGGCACATGCTGGGGATATGAGCTGCAAAGCATTTTGCCACATTTTCGCATAACTTTCCCGGCCCCGACGTGTCTTGGCAGTTGTCAGCGAAATGGAAAAACGAAGAAAATGCCAATAGATCAACAGATCATATTTGTTATTTCAATTGAAAAGCATCGAAAGAATTAAAGGCTTCGAATTTAAATTGAATCGAATAGATTGTTTAGATTGTTAACTGTTAACCCAAAGATCTAAATTTAAATGTTCCTGCGCAAAACTTTTACCTGTGCTGGCTGCTGTCATTAAGCAAATATGTCATTTAATTTATCACATTTAAGTGCTTTGCATTTCGCAGCAATCCTTTTTATTTATTGAGCGCGAATTGTCGTTTTTGTTAACTGCATGGATGTAGGTACATATAAAATGCATTAAAAGCAGAGTTCGCAATTTCAAATATAGCCATGTTCGAAATGTTTCTATTTTAGCTGTGCTATGCTGCTTGACATGGTTAACTAGTTGTTCTTGCTGAGGTTTAAGGGTTCAAGGCTCTGTGCTCATTTGATGTCCGTCATATTGCGTCCGTCTGTTCGTCCGTCCGTCGGCTGTCGGCTGTCGGCTGTTGGCTGTTGGCTGTCGTCCCGTATTTGCGTCCTTCTCTCGGCCTGAAAGGTGGGCCAGCTGCTGTGCCATATTTTTCACTTTGCCAGCGTTGACTTTGATTACAAATGATGGCGACTGTTTTGTGAGCCGAGGCTCTCACTTGCTGGCTCTTGTTTTGTTTATTTGTTTGCTTGTTGCCATTGCCGGCGGCCATTGGATTGCATTGCATTTGCATAGTTAGTCAAGGCTCCACGGCGTATACGTAATGTGCAATATGGTGGCAGTCCACTTGTCTCCTACCGCTGCCAGCCTCTCTTGCTTGCGAATGGGCTTTCGTTTTCAAATAAATATAGTCCTAACTTACTCTTGTGTGTGTGTGTGTGTGTGGGGGGGGGGGGGGGGACGGGTTTTTTTTATTATTTTTTGATGGGAGGTGGTTTTGTGTGGTGGGGGAGCATTTGGATAGGGATATCAGTTTCGGTATCGGTTTCAGATTCAGTTTTAGTTTGGTTTTTTGTTGCTGTTGTTGGCTGTGGTTGTTGTGGATATCGGATTGAAGTGTAGTTCGTGGACACTTACCAAGCGAGAGCTTCTCACCAGAATCTGGTGGCAGTGTAAAACCTAGCAGTGCCATCGATGCGATCAACACGCACGGCACAATCAAATTGAAAAAATAGTACAAAGTTTTGCGTCGTATCAAAATGGCGAATGTTATGTCAATATAAGGTTCTGGGCAGCAATTATAGTAGATTTCATTACGTTTACCGGGCACACCTTTTGTTTTAGGATAAAATTTAGAAGTGGTTGTTATTTTTGTTGTTGTTGTTGTTGTTTTTGTTGTTATTTGTTTTGTTGATTGTTGATTGGTTTTTTTTGATGCGAATGGGATGGGCGTATGCAGAAGAAAAGATGAAAATTATTTATAGTCATTAATTAGTAAAATATTTTCGAATTTCTTATTCTCTACTTTATTTGCAGTTTTACAGTTTTACCCAAAATTGTACCAAAAAGAGTTCTTAATGCGAGGTGCACTCAACTCACCTAACAAGTCCCATTCGCCATTGGTTATAAAACTTGAGATATCGCCACCGGCCTCGTCCTGTAATTGCAAAT
Source organism: Drosophila lacertosa (assembly GCA_004143845.1). Taxonomy (NCBI): domain Eukaryota; kingdom Metazoa; phylum Arthropoda; class Insecta; order Diptera; family Drosophilidae; genus Drosophila; species Drosophila lacertosa. The sequence continues at coordinate 67,447 of SCDZ01000382.1, forward strand.
CCAGCTGTAAGTGGAATTAAACAAAAACATGCAATTGCTCATGAGAATTGTGTGCAAACACAAATAATACTTAATCCCAAATGTGCAGTATATGCTATTCATAGGTCAATTCATATTTCTAAGTAGGGGTTGAGCTTGTTTTTCTTACATTTTTCGGGGGATTTGTATCAAAGTCCAGCAGAGACAGGCTTAAGCTGTTGCCCAAAAATTTTCCAAAATGTAATAATTTGAGCGTCATAACAACAGCTCCAACTTGATACAAAATACACACGCCAACAAACATACATATGTATGTACATACATACGTTTGCCCGTTGATTATATCCAGATATAAATATACTAAATACTGTTTAAGCCTGCCTGAAAGCCCTTCACAAAAACCGCTCGGCGGTTGCCCCAAACTGAAATCACACGACAGAATAACATATGTAGCCAACTTGGGCAGAATGTCGTCCTGTCCGTGGCTGGGGAATAGACAAGTTGAGGCCAGCAGGGCAACGGGCAAAACTTGCCCCAATTACAAATTGATTTATCGCACTTTCACTTAACAACAGTTTATGCGATTTTGTTGCTTAAAGTTTTTTATGTGCTGGCGACGACAGCAACTTACTCTTGCTTACATGTGTGCATGTAACGGGATACGAAAATAGAAAAAAATCAAAACACTTTCCGCAATGCCAAACAATCAATACCCTAGCTAAATAGTAGACATATCTGAAGCCCACTCAGGAAGACAGCAATAATTTCTAGTAGAAAAATTTGTTTTTTTTGTTTAAATTCGATCACATATTTTATGTTGGATAAACTTTGTGCCAAGTCTATAGCGAATTGCAGGGTATACGCAAATACGCTGTGTACTTTACTCGTACTTTAGTATCATAATGTGGCTGCTAGCCACATAATGCTGTCATTTTGTCAATAAAAAGTCATATAAAACTCACGCATAACTTGTCTGTTACTTGCAACAGTTCAGAAAAGCAAACAAAAAATCGCTTTTCTAAGTTGTTTTGCGCTCTCTTCTTTTGGGCCAAATACGAGTATTTTTTTTTTTATACTCTTGGTCCAATGTGCGTCATTTGGCTGTTTAGTTCACTCTAAGATGCTCTATACTGTGTATGTGTTTGTGTGTTTGTGTGTGTGTGTGTGTGGGCAGATGGCAAGCTGAGAAGGGTGGTGCAGGGTGGAGCGGGGAAGGGGGGCTTGATAAAAGTTTTCTCATTTAAATGTTCCAAACAAAAGAGGGCGCTAGACAAACAGAAGCATCTCATCTGCTTTGTGCAAATCAAGTCAAAGCCAAAAAGTGTTAATGTAGTTGTAGGCAAACAGTTTTACACACACACACATATACACACGCACGGACGCAAATACACGCACGTAAACACTCACTTATAACTGAACAAAAATTTAGAAACTTAATTGTAGATGTGTGCGTGAGCGTATCTGTGTGACTTTTGTGTTATTGTTGTGTGTGTGCACGTGCTTAAATTCATTAATTTATTAAAGTTTTGTTTTGTTTTTCAACATACGATTCCGACAAATACCATTATGAAGTCCAACATAAATAAATGCTTTCTAATTAAAAGTATTTAAGCCTCTTATGTGTTGTTTTTGAGCAAGCCCTTTTATGCAAATATTGAAGGGCATTTATTTATAATATGTAATGGTTTTGCAAATGCATAGTGTCTAATAAAATAATTACTAAAACTTTTAACAACAAACCTAGAAATAACCAGCTTCAGAATTTTTGAATAAGCTACTTAATTTATTGTGTTTTTTGTAATTGTAATGAGAATGTTTTGGGATTTGGTAAAATTAGTTTAGTGTTGAATACTCAACACCCTCAACACATTTCCTCGATTTGAATTCCGGTGAAGGAATTCTGCAAAACGTATTTCTATAACTTGGTTAGCTATCAAAAAGTGATTCAGACAGAGTGTCTGCTAAAAGTTGATTAGTGTGAATGTTTTGAAGAGATTGCTGCGGGGCTTGTGTCTAAATGTCAAACACTGACAAGCCACATGTCCTTGTGGCATGTCACAAATACTGTGTTTACGTTTAAGTGTGCGAAATAATTTAAAATCACAAAGTTGGCCATAAGCAGTGACAGCAAGCAGTCAAGGGTCATGCAATTCGGGTATGTGGCATTAAGGTCTCTAATTTCGAGTCTGTTAATGGAACTGAGTTGCCTTTAAATATGCGTGAGTAGTTAGCACCAGCTAGCATAGTTGCAGCAGAAGCAGAGTTGCAGCAGGAGCAGAGTTGCTGCAGTCGAGCCAAGAGTGCGTCTTGGCCCAGTTGGTGTTAGTTTGCTTAATGGCTTTTGCTGTGTCGCCTTTAAAATGTGATGCAACATTTTGGCCTTTCTTTTAGCAGCTCGGGGCCCCTTGGCGCCAATTTCCCATTTCATTTTATGACCATAAGGGCGTTGCCTGCTTTCGTGTTGGCTTCATTAAAAATTGAGGCGCTCGCAGTCAAGACTCTTACTTTGCCCGGCTACTGATATTGCTGTGTTACGACTTTTTTATCATAATGAATATGCACGGTTATAAGGCAGCTAGCGAAATCGCTTAAAGGTAACCAAGATCGCATGATATTAATGTCCGTTACACTTTTCTCATTTCACTTTCACTCTTCACATTTGCCTTATAAAATGGAATATAACTTAATAAAATGTACTTTTGGAAGCTGCCTTTCACGGCCACGTTGTAAATAGTTGTGTATAATAAAAAAATAGTACAAAATTAAATTGGTTTCGTTTTACTTTAGCTATAAACTCGCCAACATTTAAGTATCGGAAAGCTATTGTTCGGGCTTTGTGTGGCCTTGCAGTTCTCTTGTGTTTGCTTTCTGTCTCTCTCTCTTTCTTTTTCTCTGTCTTTTACTCTAAACAGCGGCAGGGTTCACCCATTTACCAACAACAACAGGGAATAACCATCGAGAGCTAATAACCGGAACGCAAACATTTAATCTGGCTAAGCTCGAAGCGAATGCAGCTAACTGAAAAAAGACTTAAAATACGTACTGAGCTTGCCCAGTTATAAATGCTTTTAATTAAATCATTCTGCAGCTGGTATTCCAGAGGGCCAAGAAAAGCGCCGAAATTATTAAAATTTAACTGATAAAACCTGCAGATTTTTTTATTTTAAACATTTCAAAGTTTTAAACAGGAGTTCTTTAGTCCATTAGCCAGAAGGCAACAACTGATATAAACGAGTGTTTATATTAACTACCTTTAATATGGTCTTCGTCATATAATCGAATTCGGGTATATATTTTCTTGGCAAATATTCTAAACTAAGGACTAGCCTGTTGAAGCTGTGTTTAAATGAAAATTGGCTGCTTTGAAAAAAATAGCTAAAGCTTAAATTTGATTGCATTTGTACTATGACATAAAAGCCCCTTTTGCTGAATGTTCTCTTTGAATGTTTTATTGTGCTTTACATTGAAACTCCATGTTTTTGTCCTAGACAGTTGCTGATTAACCCGAAGACGAAACTAGCGTTGGCTGAGTGACCCTAGCTTAGCCCTTTTTACCCATTTAACTGTCACTTACTGGTACACACGCACACACGCACACACACGCACACGCACACACACGCACACACTTAATTTCGTATACAGCAGCCACTCAATAAACTTGAGCACGTAAAGTTTTTGCATCAACATAAAAATAAAACTCAAGTCGTTGGCAGCGCACAATTTGCTAAGCTGCGTTTACCTATTTTCGGTATTTTTGGCCCGGCCAAGGTGAACGACTTGGCATGGGGCAAGGAGCGAGGGGCAAGGGTGCGGAACTAACGGTTAAAAGGTACTCGGTTCCAGCTGGTGCCGGAACGTAGCCGTGCGCAGTTTTAAAGTTTTTCTATTTGTATTTTATTTTTGTGCGCTGCCAAATTTGCCTTTGACATTGGCGACGTCGTTTTATGGCCAAGCCAAATGGCCAATTGCGTGCGTTTGGCCCCAAAAACTTCACATATTATATAATTAGCTTAAAACAGTAATTAAAGCTGCTTATTGTTGTTATGGCTTATTGGCCTTCTGGGAGCTATTCACCAAAGTTGCGCCTCAATCATAATAAACGTATGTGAAATAAACGCAATCAACTCAAATTAACACTTCAACTAATTTTCTAATTATTCCCGAAAGCGAATTTTAATTTAAGCTGACAGAAAGGGTAACTACTAGTTGAGCATGCCCAGCGGACATACTCGTTCTTGCCTCTTTCTTTAATGAATTTCAATTAAATTCAAAAGTTCTTTTGCAAATCGTAGTTTTCATTTAAAAAAAAAAACAGCCAAAAATAAATTGTAGCCATTTTTTCTGTGCTTTATAAAAAAGTAAATGATAAAGTAGAGTTTTATATACTGGTCTTGGGCAACTTGGGCAATGTTCCGTTCCACTTGCAGGAATGCAAGAAGTCGAACACATCATCTTCCTCCTCATCATCATCATCAGCATCGTCTTTATTATCATCATCATTATCATCCAGGGCGTCGTCAACGCTGCGCTGGCAGGCAAAATTAATCGTTGGGAAGGCAACGGCATCAAAATCGACTTTAGCGTAGTTCGGGGGCTGAGTATTTGGGGCAAAGGCAAATGGATTGAGGCACCGACTTTGTACTGCACAGATAAGCACTCACGACTGCGACGCAGTCGGGGCCATTGTCAAAAAGTTTTAGCGATTTCGAAAGGCGCTGCCTTGGCAAACTACTTGTCATCTGCCCGCCGGGCTAAAACCCTGCCAAGCCACCTCCCAGCTTCAGCTTTAGCTGTGCGTCCCAGCTTAGCCTTTGTCTCAGCTACAGTTGAACTGACATTGAATTAATTGCAATTGCTTGGGCCCAGAAGCAAAGTCGAATGAAGCAGCACTTGATGCGAACACTGACTGCAGCAGCACTCGATTGGCAGCAGCAGCAGCATCAGCTAGCCAGAAAATGGGCGTGACTGTGACTTGAGTAGCTGCAGTAAAACCAGTTACAGTAGCAAAACATTAAGTATGGGGGATAAAAATCACATTTGTAATATTTTTGTGTTGCACTTAACATTGAATAACACTGGCAATAACATAAACAGCAACAGTGGCTAGTTCTGCTCTTGGTATAATTAACAGTAACAGTAACAGTAACAGTAACAGTAACAGTAACAGTAACAGTAACAGTAACAGTAACAGTAACAGTAACAGTAACAG